>JAQGCH010002871.1:0-11727 GCA_034699485.1 Nanhermannia elegantula
CCATTGAAAATACATTATGTGATTCTGTATGTATTTATATATAATGTATTTTCAATGGAAACTTCTTTGCCCTCTGGTGCTTTACTGCGTGAACGGATCGAGTTGGTCCAAGAGGAAAAGTTGCAGCACTCGATGAGATCTTTCCATTGATATAAGATTCACGATGGGGTCCTTTCGTGGGGGCTGCCCTATGGACTTTGGTCATTACTCTTTTATAACCTCATTTCGAGATATACAAGTAGTTAAAGTCTTTTTGAAAAATTGTTAGTTTTAAATACTGCTCAGCATAATTAACCTCTGGACCTCTCGGACCCGGACCTGCTCAGCAGTAGTTTTAAATAATTATTTGGTTTTCTTTCATATTAAGTCTTAAATTAAATAATTCTTAAATTATATGTTATTTAATATAAAATTGAAATAAAGTGAAGCAATGGAGAAAATTAATTAAATTTAGCAAACAATAACATAAATACAGCTTTTATCATATTATATTTATTTATAAGATAACTTATGATTTGATGATTATAATTATAGCGTCAAAATTCTGTTATCAATTTTGGCTAATTAATGCTCATTTCTGCTTATAAATTCTGCTTTTTATGCCCGAAATTAGGATATTATGCTCTATTATTTGTTTTATTCTTAAATTTTATTAAGAATTTGAGAAAAATTGAAACAAATTTTATTTAATATTCATAAAATTGATTATTAGATCATTTAAAAGCAAAAGTAAATGTAATATGAATTTATACTTCAATTATTTTGGAATTAAGCAGTCTTTTTAAGTTCTCTACATTTAATATTGTTTTATCAGAATTTCTCCGAGGCTACTAAAATTAGTTCAACCTCTGCGTCATATATAGCAGAGGCTGAGTCATCACCAGTGCCGTACCCAGCTATGGGAAGAAGGGGGCCCTCACCTCCTAATCGTTTTGAGTTTCTTAAGTGTATATCTGTAGAGAGAAATAATTGGCAAATCTCATATTTTCGCCTATTGCTGGTCCCAACCAAAACAAACAACCAAAACAACCAAAATTTTGTGGGTACGGCACTGGTCATCACTCAAGGATTAGGTCTTCCATTTCAGACATTTAAAAACATTTTTAATTGTTTCTCAATTATAAATACTTTCACAAGACCTTGAATTTAAACAGTGCTGTATACGTGAAATACAGTTTTTAATAATTAAAGAATAACTAGAAGTATATTCTGGTATATTAAGTATAAATATGAAACATTTTATATTTACAGTTCGTATTAAATGACTAACTATTCTTTGAAAGTCTACTGTAAGTCAAAACTAATAGTAATTCACCAAGATCTTTGAAATTAATTTTTTAGATAGATCTTTTTGAAAAAATTGTCTAATTTTTCTGCCTTTTCTGCTTATCTTTTCAAAAATGTTCATTTTTTTGCTTTTTCTGCTTATAGTGAGAGATAAGCAGAATTTTGACGCTATAATTATAATATAGTGATATTCGACTGGAAATTCTCACATACATTGAAAAATTTTCTTTCTTATAAACTTCGATTAATGAAAATTAAATGTAATGCAAATCATAAAATAAGTGCTATTTTATATTTAAGTATTGAAATAGTCGGTGATTAGTGTTGAAAAAACAAAATTCCTTTTTAATGGCAGATACTGTACAAATAATGTCAAATAAAATCTGCAAAACCTTTTCACTAGCTTTTGGTTAAAAATACTTTTCTCTACTTTTAAAACTGATTATAGTATAGAAATTTCAGTAAAAAAGTTTATTAAAACGTACATTTTCACCTTTTATTTATTAAAAGTTTAACATGGATAATAAAATAAGAAAAAATTTTCAATAGACTCATACATTAAACTATTTTGCTTTCAATTTTATAACCTGAAAAGCAGACTTTTTATCCCTTTGCAGATTTTATTTGACATCATTGTACATATTATTTGAAAATTTCTAGAGAATATTCCCAAAGAAATTTTCTAGAGAGTTTCTCACAAAAAACTCAAATTTTTAGAAATTTTTCAACACTATTGGTGAATCATCAAATAAATAATATTATATAAATACTAGAAATTTTCTCATAAAAAGGATTATTTCCAGAAATTTTACATTAATATTAAAATCTTAAAATATTATGTTTATTGATTAGACAAAGGGTTTTTTTTGTTAAACAAATATTGATTTTAGTTTTGATGCTATTAATTATATCTATATAACAACTGATGCTATAATTATGATATATCATTAGTAAATATATATATACAGCACTTTTTAAATATTTAATAGCTTTTAAAATAATTTATTTATATAAGAATAACAAACACATAAAAAGATTGAATTCTAGTATCGATTAAGTTGAAACATAAGAGTAAATAAAAGAAAAACTCATTAATAAAATAGAAAGTTTCTTAAAAAGTAAAGTGTATTGAGAATACATTAATAGGTTAGTTGTCCACCAAATAAATACAATAAAGTTCAGTCTAAACATTAAACTAAATTTTGAGAATGCAAAGTAAGATAGGATACAAACAGAATCAATCGTATGCATGGTATGTCACTAACAATAGTGACAAAAAAATTAATGAAAATTCATATAAAACTCAATGGATTAAGTATTTGATTAAAGTTTTGTTTATTTCATTGTGTTGTATGGGCTGTGGATATCATGTTTATTCTATTATCAGTCTCTATATTCAAAGGCCTACAACTGTTGTCATTCGAACAGAAACAAGTCCTAAGTTTGAATTACCGGCAGTCAGTGTTTGCGTCTATACTATAATGACACTGAACAAAATGAAATTAATTGCAGAAATTCCAGAAGTAAATGAAATTTTGAAAAAACCAGAGTTTCATCAGGAAAAACATCAAAATTTAAGTGCTATGGCAGAAGCGTTTCACACGAGACTATATCAGCCCAATGCCAACTACACCCCATTCACTGACGAAGATAGTGATAAAATAATTGATGAACTGATCAAATGGCAAAAATCAATTGGAAATATTTCTTCACTCGGACCAAATTTCACAGAAATTATTGAAAAATGTTTTGTTTCCCAAAATTATTCAATGAATTGCTTTGAATTGTCTCCAGTGCTGACTTCAATTAATTCAAGATATAAATGCTTTACTTTGTTTCAAATGAAATTTGAAGAGCGCTGGGATTCTGATAAATTCAAAATAGATAGACATCACGGAGAAGAATATGATTTAATTGAAATGTCGCTAAATTTCTATACTCAAAGTATTGTAAATTTAGATGAAAATCGAGGAGAAATGTTTGTTATCGTTCATCCTCCTCATGAAAAACCTTCGCCACAATCTTCAGGTGTTTTGAAGATAGATCAGGGACAGAGAGTCGAAGCCACTATCAGTAAAGTTTCTATTAATGAATTGCCCGATCCTTACGAGTCAGACTGTATTAATTATACAAATATAGGCTTTGAATCGCGTAAAGATTGTTTCGAAAAATGCAAAATAGATTTAGCGCTCAAACAGACTAAAGAGAGAGATGCGATCGATTTTATGAGTTTGGATCACAATCAAAGCCATCACAAATGGATCAAGAATTTGATGAGAAGCTTATCGATAGACTGTTGCAGAGAGCAATGCAAAAGACATGACTGTATTAACGAGTACTATCATCTCGAAAAGACCAGCGATTCAGAGATTAGTTGCCTTCGTGATGAACAGAGAGACAGTCGATTGAATTTCAAACGAAGAGTTACTTACAAGAGATGGAACTCAACGCATCCGTGCGCTAAAGTATATCTCAAATTATCGACGTTCCCAATGCTTGTCTATAAACATATGCCTAAAATAGAAACCGTAGAATTTCTTTGCTATGTCGGAAGCATAACTGGTCTCTGGCTGGGAGTCTCTGTCTTATCATTTGAATGTTGGATAAACAAAATATGTTCTGCAAAATTGAAATCACTTCAAATATATTGAAGTTTTGAGAAATGACTCAAATATAATAGCAATCTATCTATTTTCACAAATCATATAATAATTTCTTGAATTACTTTAAACGAAAGTATTTTTAAATTAAGAAAAGCCTGTATTTTAAGTTAAAACCCGATTTTTATTCTTCAGGTGTAATTTATTGGTATTTACATGTTATTGTCTGACAATTTTGAGATAATTGTTCACTATATTTAAGTGCTGCAAATTAATGATAAAATAAGTAAAAATTTTCTAATGATTATGTTGTTGTTGTTGTTGTTGTGAACGTTGTGAACACTTAATAAAATTTATTGATATTTTATTTGTATAGTATTTAATATTATGAGTTATGCATTTTATGATGAATAAGGTATAAGAATTTAATGTAAATAATGAATTATGAATTAATGTGTTTATGAAAAAAATCAATTCTCATGTGATTTAATGACTTAAACATAAAATATGAATTAAACTCAATTACTTCTAACTTTATTACGTTTAGAAAAACTGAAAAAATTCAAATAAAAGTTTTTATTTCTTTTTCTTCCATTGAATCTTTATTTTTCCAGTCGATGGCTTGTCTTCGCGTGAATTCTCCATTTGAGCCAAAGCTGCCATTTGTTCTCTCGCTTTTTGCATCAGTTCATCAGCAGTCATGGCCGCCACCTGTGCGTCACCACCAGTTTCTTGTGTTATTGACGGTAAAGGTGTTTGCTTTTTAGATCTGAGTCTGGGATCAGTTATCGAAGTTTGCGGACCAGCCGTTGTCTCAACGCTGCCACCGGTGAGGGGTGTATTCACTTCAATAATATTAGACTTCGTCGGAGACACTTCTTCGTCGAGATCCATAGGTTCTGCCTCTGGAGACAGTTCTGCAGAATCTTCAACAATATCTAATCAAATAATTTTGAGTTAATTAAAAATTTTAAAATAAGTCAAATTCAATATTAAATAAATGATCACTTTTGAGATTTACCTTTTGTTGCATTTTTTGTACCAAAATTTTTGACAATTGGATCATCAAATTTGAAACAAGAAGCGGCCGCCGCTTTCAGCCTTTCCTGTTGTTGTTCTATTTCATGAGTCTTTTGTCTGACTGAAGAAAGTATATCTTGAATATTGTCCGGGATTTTGATGTCTTTCAATGAACCGAACTGTCCGTCAAGACCGGGAATTACTGATGAAGTGTTCGATGAATTATTTGACGCGAAATGAGCCTCAGCTTCAAGTTTTTGTTCCTCTAACTGACGCTTTTGTTCCTCAACTTTAGCGGTCAACTGTTCTAATAGTCGTTTCTGAAGTTCATAATTAGAAGAAGTGGCGATCGCTGACAGCACTGATGAAGTCATCTCTGCCGGATTCGAACTTTTGGCGATTTGATCCATCAATTCCTGTATTGATGATGTCGAAGATGGCATTGAGTTTGAGTTTGAAAGATCTGCTTCTTCTGGATCGTAGGGCTCGTCGTCGTCGACCACTGCCTTCTTTGCAGTCAGATTTGCTTTATTGGCCTTTGAGGTGATCTGTGGCGGAGTGTATGAGACATCACCCAAATCTTTATTATCATCGGGTGATGACTGTGAAGAAGGATTCTTCGGAGGCGGAGTATAGGAACGGTCGGTCGGGTTCGCCGATGGATTCGATGATTTTGATTTTGTCTGAGAAGCTAATGATGAGGTTTGTGGCGTTTGCGATGCGGTCGGCTTTTTGCTACGTATTAGAATACCTAACAATAGGTTGGGTCGCATTGACTTCTTATCCAAACCTAATTTTAATTACATTTTCAAATTAAACAAATGTTGTTTAGACATAAAGAGAATTATTTTCTAAGAATGTAATACCCGGTCCATCAAAAGGTAACAGAACTTCAGGTACGGCTCCATTCTTAGGCAACGGAAGAATATAGAAATCTTTGAGTAGTTTTCCGGTACTGCCGACCACTCCATAGCGGTTTCGAGAGTCGAGATAATTGAAGAACGCGTCGTAACCCACTCTATCTTCTCTGCTCGAAACGAACTTAATTATACCGATTTCAGTGCGTGACGAGTACTTCAGTTTCTTAACATAGTCGAGAACCTGTTCCGGTGCTATTCTGCCACAGACTGTGATCTGTTCGGACACATCCTATCAATTGTAATAATCAGTGAATTAACGATTTGAGAGTCAATAGATTTAAATATTAAAACGTTTAAAATTATGCCAAACCTGTGATAAGAACTCAGTGACAGTTCCGCTAACTTTGACGGCATTGGCCTGAAATTTTGCCACGTCTTGCATAAAGACTGTTCCCTTCCATATAGGTCTGGATGACGATGAACTGCTCGGAGCTTCGGGTGATGATAGGCATAGTGTAGAAGAAGGCGCTTCAGCGCTATCGTCGTCGTCTGCATTGAACGACACCTTTGCATTAGAACTCAGTTTCGCGGCCTCGAGAAGTATTTTGTTGGCCGTCTCTAATTCGACCCGAACTCGCTTTGGTGTCGGACGAGAATGTTCTTCGCGTTGAGTCGATGAGGAGTGCGATAACGGTTTTTTCACTTCTTGCTTACTGTCATCTGGAAGTTGTTGTTTTGTACATATTCTACAGTTATTTGAGAATAAATGAGTTCTATGTTGTGATGTCGTGTCAACAGTTGATGAGCCCATCAAGTCGTCGAGTATTGTTGAGACGCCTGTGTTCGGCACTGAAGCAGGTACTGAAGACTTACCATCGCCTGAAAATATAATTATAATTAATAAATATGTTTCAAAAACTCAAAATAATAGTTACTTTCTGTGATTTAAACCCAACCACAGGAATAAAACACAAAAGCCATTCAATTAATAGTATAAATACGGTTACAAATGAGTAAAATTTAATTAAATTAAAAGCAAAATCAAATCGAAGGAAAATTTCAATTCATATTTAAAATAAAGTTTAAAAAATTATATAAAAGTTAATGAATTTATGTTTTTATACGATTATTGAATGCAAATGTGTTACGACAGCTGTGAAACAGAACTAAATAAATAAAAAC
The DNA here is from genome assembly GCA_034699485.1 of Nanhermannia elegantula. Taxonomy (NCBI): domain Eukaryota; kingdom Metazoa; phylum Arthropoda; class Arachnida; order Sarcoptiformes; family Nanhermanniidae; genus Nanhermannia; species Nanhermannia elegantula. The sequence continues at coordinate 6,950 of JAQGCH010002871.1, forward strand.
AAAATGATTACCAGATTTTAGTTCATTAGTAGATTCACTGACAATCGTTGATTCAATGAGTTCTTCTCCTTTGTGTGTTTTCTTGACTATAACCAGATTAACTTTGTCGGCGGCGTCTCTTTTGATCATTTCTAACATTGATATTTTCTCCCTCTCTCGCCATTTCGCTAATTCACTGGACGCTAACTCTTCTGCAGACATTTGAACGAGTCTTTCAGGACTTATCTTTCCGTTAACTACTTTACGAAATAAGCCCTGATTTTTAGCATCTTTTAGATTGAATATTAAAGATCGATATTTATTTCTATATTTTCCTGAAGTGTCTTTATTAAAATGTTTGTATAATTCTTCTTCTATTTTATTTGCAATTTTCGTGATTTCGTTTGAATGAACTGAAGTTTCATTTACTTCTTTACATCTATTAATAGTTAATTAAATTTAATCAATTCATTTGTAAATAATTACTTAAATACTAAAATAATTTTGAAAAATTTAGTGCCAAAAATGAATTGGACAAAAATGATCGCATAAAACCAAAATTGGGACAATTTGCTAAAAGCTTACAAATGTGTGCACTCTATGTCTGAATGCATTTTATATAAAAGCATTTTAATTGGAGACCAATTTGTAAAGTTTTGACTCAAAGAGAAATAGAAAATCATTAAATTTTCAAACAATTATTAAGTGTTTTATTGGGCATAATTTGCGTTACAGGTGTGCCACAAACGCTCACGGATTTGGAGATCATTTTTCCGATGGCGTGAAAAAGTGTGAAACCTATTATACAATTATTTAAATTCTGAGAAAATATAAGCTATTTTCAGATTTAAATTAATTACAATGAATGTTAATTTCTCTTAAAAAAGGCCAAAACAAGTATTAAATTGAAAGTTAATTAAAACCAATGAACAGACCAATGAATTACTTAATCTAATGTGTAATTAATTAAAACAATAAATAATTTAATGAGAATACAAAATTAGATACAAATATACAATAGTTTGCGCGAAATGACAGCAATTATTTATAAATGAATAAAAAGCGATGTTCAATACCTGGTAACGAGTGTTTCTTTCAATGAAGTTTTAACATTAGCTCTAATAGGATCAGAGCCTTCAGATTCACCGCTTCTACTATTAGACCTTACGACTGATGCTTTCTTATCTTCCTTTTTGGGTGAAGTGCTTTTGGTGGGCGAAAAGGGAGAAGTCTTCGCATGTGTTTCATCTTTCTTCCTGTCCTTTACATTCGACGGACGAAACACTTCAAAAGTAGGGTTCGATTTGATGTATTCGAGAACATCTTTCTCTAGGATTCCATCTTTTCCTGACAGTAATCTTCCGCTCGATTTTTCGACCACAACCACACGTCTATCAATGTCTTTGAGTTTGGCACCTGTTTCTCCCTTTTCTTTTCGAGCTATTCGTAACAGTTTAAGAGTTTCGTTGACATGTATTTCAATGCAGTCCTGATTGCAATATATAGTGGTATCGCTTTTAATCATTTTCCCACAACCGGACGGACACAGCCTTTCGATTACAGTCGATGTTGAGGTTCGTCTTGAGTCAGTTGATTTTCGTTGAAAAGGTGGTCCGCCAGGAGTTATGGGTGTTGTTGGAGTTGGCGGTGTTGTTATTGATGTCTTCTTAATGGGTTCGGCTTTGAATAAGTCTTGTACTGATGGGTCGATTGCGTCCTTATGTTTCTTTTTGACCTCAGGTTTGCGAACGATTGGCACCACTTTAGAGATTGGTTCGAACTTTTGAGTGAGTGCTGATTTGGAACTTTTGTTTGAAACGCTCTCTTTACTCGACTTTTTGATTAATTCACGCTTTTTGTTGAGATCTTTTTTAGAAGATTTGATTAACTTTTTTAGTTTCTCAGTCTCTTCATCAGGTTTTATAATAGAATCTCTTTTTTTGGGCGGCATTTGAAGCTTTTTCGGCACATTCCTTAACTTCTCAGGTTTTTGTTCTCTCTTCTTAGGCTCAACTTTATCTTCTTTATCTCTCAATTTTGTCATTTCTCTGATTTTCTCTTTTTTCAGAAACTTCTCTTTCGCCGCTCTTTTGGTTTGTGCTCTAATTCTTTCTTCTGCTTCCAATTTAGACCTCTTTTGATCCGCAACTTTCTTAAGCTCTTCTCTAGATACTCCATCAGTTATGCCTTTAGTACACAACGGACACAACCATTCCTGCTTTGCTTTTTCCATTTGACGGCCTATGAAAGGCAGTTAAATCAAAATAGAGGTGTAATTAATTAAAAATTGAAATTAAATATAAAATCAAATGCATTTGCAAATACAGTTAGATCCGGATTATAGCAAATGATTTTCAATGCACCGGTAAATCATATTTATGCTAAAGTGTTCAGCCATTACAGCGAACACCAATATATGGAACCCCAGGTTATAAGCAATAGATTCTCAGAGAACTCATAGTATTGAAAATGTTTCAATTTTAGCAATTCTATGATTTTATAATTTAAGTCAGCAATTAATCAAAATTTATATTTTATAATTAAATTTTTGAAATATGTTTAAAAAACTATAACTATTTTGAAAATAAATTTTAATTATAAAATGTCAGAGTAATAAAATTATCGATAATTTAACACAGATTATGGGTATTTTTGAGATTAATCCCCATTTTAGCAAAAGCTTTTCAGAGCACCGACGAGTTGCTATAGTCGGGTCGGACTGTAATTATTTACTAATTGAAATCAGAAATCAAATGGTGGTAAAAGTGATAATCATCAGAGGTATTGACAGATAGCAAATACCTAAGTCATCATTTATGAAAACGATTCTTAAGTTTAACTTTTAAAATAAATTAAACGAATATTAATCATAAAAACCTTGTTGTTTCGTAACATTAACACATTTTCCGTGAAACCATTCCTCACAAGAATCGCATCCAATCATAAATCGATCGTCATGTGGCTGACGGCATATACACCTATTCGATAGTTAAAGCATTTGAGTATTTTTTTAATATTGTTGTTATTGTAAATAGAAATATGATAATGTGATTTACCATAACTTGTCGGGATCGTCTTCGCTGCCAAAATCAGATCCAGAATCTTCTTCTTCTTCTTCTTCTTCTTCTCCTCCTCCTCCTCCTTCTCCTTCTCCTTCTCCTTCTCCTTCTCCTTCTCCTTCATTATTTGCTTCATCGGAAGAAATTTGGGAATCATTTGCCTAAAAAATAGTATAAAACAAAACAATAATAATAATAAAATGTTTTTAATTTTGTACACTTTATGGAAAATTATATGAAACAAACAATACCTTAATTTCCTTTTCATTATTTTGATTATCAATGATTAGTGGCTTTTCTTGATTAAGAGCGAGCTTATCGTCAACTTCTTCATTATGTTGTTTTTGTTGATCCTGTGCCAGAATACCTAACTGTCCACTAAAGTCAACCTCCACTTCGTCGTCATCCCAACGCTTTGGTTTACGACGAGTTCTCTGAGTTCTGCCACTGAGAGGTGTCTTATCTGTGTCACTGTCAGTAACACCAGACAGAGCCGCGATTACGTCTTCCAATTCAGAGGTTTCATGTTTTACAGACGACTCCTTAGTTATAATTTCCTGTTTAAGTCTATTATCATGTATTTCCGGCTGTCTCTCCATTCGGCACTTTTTATTAGTTGACTCTATTTTTAGAGGGAATATATTGTTATTAAAATAATAAATAAAAGCACACTATAATTGCTTATCTATTGGTTTTGTGTGATTAAAGTTTTATTATGTTATCTTATCGTTTCAACTCTTGTTTAATAAACAGTGTTATCAGACATAAAGTGCGATTACATACCATCGGTGTGTAATTTCGTATTTTTATGCCTCTTCTTGCTATTGCTATTACTACTAGTTTTTTCTCTTTTGTCAAAATCAATAACGAGTTCGTTTTCATCGGTGTCTTTGTTATCATCAATTGGTTCAGACTTTGGTGTTATCTTATTGGGTGACTCCTATTAAATATAAATCAAATAAAAGGTAATCAACTTTTTTTTGCTATTTCACAATTCATTTCAAATGAGAAATTGTGTCAATTCTCCTATTTTTTGGCATTCAATGCATTTTATGATAAAGTTTTATATTTTTTATAATTTAAAGAATTGTTTCTAATGTTTTGCAGACAAAGCTTTAGTTTTTTATTAGTTTTTAATTTAAATATTTTGAAACACTTTTGGAAAACTAAACGCAAACTTTTATAGACTTTTCCAATTGAATCCATACTAACCATCGATTCTTTTTCTCTTTTAAGCATTTCTTGGTTTTCAGCCTTTATTTTCTCTAAAACTGATTTTTCTATTTTATCGATTTGTCGCTGAGATCTTCGCGAAGCGGTCGGTGTTTTTGGCGATTTACTACCAGTACTACTATTATTATTATTATCTCTATTACTGGGAGATGAAGATGAGGTCGAAGTAGACGATGAAGAGGTGTATGCATTAGTCAATGGAACTGTTGGTGGCATTGAATTCACTAATGGTTTGTCTGTCGTCACAAACGACGACTGCTGTGTCTGTGCCTTCACTTCAGCTGATGATGAAGTGACTTGCGTTGCATTGAGAGCAGTGACAGGTCTGACAAACACCGGTTGACAGTAGTTGTGGTCCATTAAGACCACATCAAAAGGAGTCAATAAACTGTTTGAATCAGTATTTGAATCAACACTTTCTTTATTATGATTTGACTCTCGACTCAAGTGCTGTACCAAAGTGTCCAACGCGTCGACCAAATCCATGCCCTCCTGTACTGTCGCTCC
>JAQGCH010002872.1:0-11726 GCA_034699485.1 Nanhermannia elegantula
GACACGTGTTATGCTTTAGACTGAGATAACGGTTGACCACTATTTGAAGTCATTTTCGATACAAAACTCTTTTCTTTTTAGGTTTGAAATAAAGATTGAATTCAATTTCAATTATTTTAATATTAATTTGTTTTCAAATTAATTTGATTTCATTTTAGATTTACTTTAATTTGCAAATAAATCGAGTTTTAAGTGAATTGATGTGAAAAATGCCGCCAAAAGGTATGTATTGTTTACTTTTGTTTCGTATTTATCTGTTTCAAAGCATTTTTGATTCATTTTTTGTTAATTTTTGATTTAATTGTTGTAATTGTTTGGCTTTTGAGTTATTTTTAATAATAATTTAATGAATTAAATTAGAAATTAATGAAAGAAATGATTTTTATAAAAAATAATTAATAACTTGATATACAATGAATTGAATGTAAAGTAAGTTCGAGATCGAAGGCATTGAAGACGGTGACCGGCAGCGCACCAAAGAGTGGTTCCCCTAAGAAGCGAAGTGTCAGCAAAAGTCCAGTGAGAAGTGCTGTAAAAGCAAAGAAAGTGATCACAAAAGCGAAGTCAAAGCGCACCACAAAAGGCAAACCCTCTGAACCACTCAATTCATTGGCTACCAATCAAAGCGACGAAATCGGGAATGTGTTGAACCCGACGCCGGCCACCACCCCTGCGAGTCCTCAGAAGCGAAGTCGATCCCGATCGCCAAAGAAATCTCCGGCTAAGAAAGCGCCAAAACGTGGCGGCGCCAAAAAGAATGTGAACTCTTCAGCTAAGAAGAGCCCCAAAAGGGCCCCAAAGAAGACAAAAGGAGCCAAATCTCCGTCTCCCGTAAGATCTCGCTCTTCGTCTCCGAAGAAGGAGTCGACCACTGCTTCGGTGACTCCAATTGAGGCCAATTCTCAGAACGATGCACCGACTGTGGCACCGGTAAGCCCTCAAAGCCCTGCAAAGAAGGCCCGAAAAGCTCCTGCGAAGAAGGCAGGCGCCAAAGGCAAGGCTGGGTCCAAATCTCCGAAAGTGCCCAAAAAGAAGAGCTCACCCAAAAAGAAAGCGGCTTCGCCTCCAAAACCAGCCGTCTCTTCAGATGAGGCAGAGATCGGAACCACAACCGCTTCATCTCCTGCGAGATCTCCGCGCAAATCGATTTCCCCCAAGAAATCGCCCGCAGCTAAAAAGGGTGCGCTCAAGAAGAAGGCCTCACCTAAAAAGACCACCAAAAAGACCGGTTCACCAAAAACTAAGAGAGTCGGCACCAAAAAGGCCGCAAAATAGGCGCTAAATCTGGTGTAAAAGAAAAGCATATTTCAAACAAAATTGATTAATATTATAATTTTTAAACACAAACAAATACCCAATTCTTTTATCAATATTATCAATGTTTGCATACATTAATATTCATTACTCTCGTAATTCAATTCATTTTTTACATAGTATTTCATAACTTTTTATTTTAATTAAAACATTGAAAGTATATAAACATTTTCTATATTAATGGTTTGGTGTCTTTTATTTAATTTGATTATTATATACCAACACAATAAACTACTGATTGATTTAGTTTTAGTTCTCAATTACATTATTCGTAATTCATTTTTTGCAAAAATTGTATGTCTATTATTATTGTATTTCATTCATAATTAAAATTATTTCGATTAAACATATTTAAACATTTATTTGAAAACTTAATACTTTCAATTGATATTACAATGTCTTAGAACTGATTTAAATCTCAAAATTGAGACCTTAATGCTTCGCCAGTTTATCAAACTTTATCAAAATGTGGAATATGAGCTATAAATTATCGTAAGTTATCTGTTTCTAAATTACGCTTCATTCGGATCTTATTTATTCTGCTGTTCTATCGCTTCAATTGTTAAGTTTATAAAAGTCTGAGTCATTTCAAATTTTGTCATTCATTTTAAGCCTAAAATTGTAAATTTTCTATTGTGAGGGTAGAGTATAATTATGAGTATACCTTAGTATAATTTATTATATCTCAAATAATTGCTCTGTTAGTTATCTTTATTTACTCATTTGGATGTTTAAACTACAGTATGTATTGCTTTTACAATAGTTATGAGATTAGAAACATTTCTAATTAGAAAAAATAGAGAGATATTAATTTAGTTGTGTGTGTTGTGTACGTTGCGTACGTTTATCTTTAGGCCAAATATCGTTTCTCTGTTTTGCGTCAATTAACTAGAAGTAGAAAAGTTAGTCCAATGCAAAGTTAGTCGAATGCAATAATTAAAGTGAATTTATCATTAAGTTTCTCTCTTATCCAAATTCAAGGTTTTCTTAATCGTACTTTTTATTTATAATCTGTATTATTATTTGTTAAATGTTACGCCACTACTCATGTGATAATTTCAGTGACACTCATATGCATTAATATCAGCCAATTTAATATCTATAGCTTTTTAGAAAGGTGTGAGTTGTACAGAGGCCTACAGATGTTCTCAATTGTAAGGTCAGCGCTCCCCTCAGGTCTCCCACCGATAGACGGATTCTAAGCCACTAACCTATGCCAACAACACCAACAAAAAGATAATTTCAATTTTTAATAATAAGTTTTAACATTAGTATTGTTTACAATTCAAGCAAAACGTTAATGACTTTATTCTCTGGATTTCTATTTTAAGATTCAGTTTATTTCGCAGACTTTCAAGAATTAGTTCCAAAGAGAAAAGCATTCCATACATTTAGACGACAAATGCCACAAATTTATTATATCTTAACGCTTGATATAAATAACCTTTTTATTTATCACTGAAATCATAGAAGAGATCATCAATAAGTGATTTTGTGCTCACAATAAATAAATTACAGATTTATGATCTTTTTTGTGTTGACCACTACTTTTTGAGACTCATTTGACATTTAAAGCTAGAATGCAGTGATTTATCATTATATATAAAAAAAGGTATTGACCACTTTGTTGAAGTGGCCTATTTTGATATGTTTAACCCAAACTTAGCACACCATTCAACTGAATGCCTAATAATATAATAACTAAAACAACAATCTAGTGTTAGGTGAGCTCAATAAGGCGTCAGGCACTTGTTAAAAACATAAATTTCACAAAATAGGCCACTCCAAGAAGTGATGCAGCTGTGCGCAGCTTTATGTTTTAAAAGAAACATAAACTGGTACTGGACTTACTGGTACTTCTGGTTTGAAATGTCAGTCTTTCAAAATTAGTGATCATAACCTGAGAGTGTGTAAAGACTGATATTTTAAACATGAAATTTATAAATTATGCTTTTATTTGATTAGCAATTCCACAAATATTTATGTAAGTTTTGCATTAATACTAATAAAAAGAATATACTGGTACTGCTTTAACTAAATGATTACGTTGCACCGCAACTTATATTAATCGTAAAAACAGATAAAATTATTGTTTATTAAAAGTAACAAAAAATGTGTTTGGCAACAATTCAGTCTATAAAACAGCACTTTTTCACTTTCATAGCAATTTCATAACTATTAATTACTTTCAAATGCTAGAAAATTGAGTTTTTTTTAAAACAGACTTAAAAACATTCAGTTATATAAATACATTTGAATATAATATGTGTATTGTAAACAAATTTTATGATTGAAAACTACCGTTACTGTTATAACCATGCGTGCAGAAGGCATAGGGTTGCCTAGGGGTTGCCCCCCCCCTCCCCCACCAAAAAAAGTTGAAAGAAAAAATGATAATTTTTTGGCAGGAAAACGTGTTTTGAGGAAAGTTATCTCAGAAAACAGGAGAGTTTTTACCCCACCCTTAGATTTTCAAAAAATCTTGAAATGAACCCTCACAAAATTTTCCGATCTTGTGCATGTATGGTTACGATTGTTACTGGTACACTACAGTAGCTGTAACAGATATGAAATAGGAATATATAAATGTAGAGGTATGCCTATGTACACCTTTATACGTGTCTGTATTCACATAATTCATATCTATTTTGCTGACAAATCAAGGAATGATGGAATGGATAGAATGATGCAACAAATTGCAGTCCTGCAGTCTGTCTAATAATTGTAGTGATATTATAACGTTATGTCACGTAAGCGTAAACATAAATATCTTGGCATTCATTTATTCATTTTATTTCAAAAGATATATTAGAAAAACACTTAAATAGACATTAAAATTAAACAATCGGCAAATACGATAAGAACCAAACAATCAATTTAGTTATGTTGTGAACCCATCACTCAAAAGCATTACTCTTAAATGTATTTAATTTAAAAAGAGCTCAATTTTTTTAATATACAATATGATATTACGTCATAACTGAGCCTTCAAATAGCCTTCAAATTTGCATAATATTATAATTTAATTCCAAAATTGAATCTCAAAGTTTGAACAGTGTTTTAAGCTCATGAGTGATCAAATAATTTTTTGGTATATGTTAAAAGAATACAATAATAATTATTTATTTATAAATTGCTCATGAATTGAACATGAGCTATTTGCTCGGCTAACAAATACCACTATTTATAGAGTTGTATGATTTACTCAAACGAGATTTACTGTGTATTTTACAATAAGTCAAAGTTTCCATAAAAAAAGTTGTCCGAAGCACTCAACACATTTATATTTAAGAGATTTGATAGTTAAGTCGTGATCGGATAGTTCCTGAGGGATATGCATTTTATACTGTATGAGTAAACATTAATTATTTTTATTCATCCATATTCTGTACCTGTAGGGAAGTTTTAACATTTTTATATAAAATCGATTTCCCACTCTTTTAAACAGTAATTTTAAATCAATTTTATTTTGAGTAATTTGAGAGGACGGCAGTCAAGAATATAATAGCTTAAGAAATTTATCTAAACATCAGACTTGACAGTGTATTTTCAGAATCTACTGCAGATCCGTATTGACTCAACGTTTGTTTGAGTTATTCACCAAAGTATTCTACTGTTTGTAAAATCAAATTTTGTATGGGCTGTAACCACCGTCATCTACACTGATGTTCTGAACCCATTTTGATATGCAGACCGATTGATTCAATAACGTCATAAGCGCAGTCTTTGAAGGACCTTCGATTGCTTTTTAGATACAATTTCTGATTCTTTTAGTTAAACCTAAAGTGAAACTCTATTTTCGAGCCAACATTTTAATTGTTGCAAAAATTAACTGATGCTTCATTTGGCTTAACAATAGAGAACAGATTTTATTGTTTTTTAAAGTCATGACAAATAATTTCGTTTGTGTTAACGTAAATACAAAGAGGCTTTGGATTCAATTTCTAGCTTGAAGTAAAATCCAGTCAAATCAAATCAATATATTAATGAGACCTTTGAAAATCTTATTGTATTATACAATATATAAGAAATGATGTCAATCCAAGTCTCATTAATTTTAATTTTTGAAACTTTGATTTGTAAAACAAATGTTACAAATCCAAAGTTTTTCAAGTCTTTTATGTATTTAAAAAAATGATACCATAAGTCGTAAATGTATTATAACTTTGAGGCAATAACTCCTCATGGTTTCAAATGACACCATATGAACGTGATCTCAGTTCATCTGAGAAAATTACAAAGAACTTGCAGTAGAAAACTAAAGCTAACCTTATTATCAGTGTATCTGTTAACTCAAGTTACGTTAACTTACTCTAAATCTAATGTTAGTGCCAGAAATATCACTGAGTTATTCTTCAACGAATATTTATCCAAATAATTTTTGGTTAAGGTTAAGGACTATATTAAAAATAATCACCATTTACTCAATTTATTAAAAACGGGTTGAAATGTAAAAATTTTCTTAAAGGGTGTCAACGAAATTATTTGATGCAAGGGTGACAACATTGAGACTAAATACTAGAACATGTCAAATCTTCTTCAATGCTTTACTCTTTAATTTTTATTCTTCCCAGTTTAAGCACATATTTAATGATTGAGGAAAGTTATAGAAATTCATGGAATTGGAGAAAAAAACGAAATGACCGTAAATGAGATTCTATTCATTAATTCATTTAATGTTTTTATGCCTTAAAAGTGTAAATGAATGTTAATTATTTACTTGGAAAAGTTGTTAATTCGTCAAAGAGGCCTTTAGCAGTGAATGCTCCTCCGCATTCAATATCCAGGACTCTAAACCCTATTCTGCAATCAATTTTTATAGAAAGTGGATCTCTATTATTAAGGGCATTAGAGCTGACTTCTTAATAAAGTCAGCTTTAATAGAGAACTAATTGAAGCCTTCAAGTGGCTAAAGGCTAGGAATCCTACACATTATAAACAATGCGCTCATTTTGCACTCATTTTTTAATTGAAAAAATCTTACTTTCATTTGACTATAAATTGATAGAAAATAAAAAACTGACGTTAGAAAACAGGTAAAGTATATGGCTGTTTGTGCAGCAGTATTATTGATAAAATAAACCCGGATATTCTCAACCTATCTATTGCTAACACTTACGTCTGTAAATTTATTTATTTATTTTCTACTGCGGTGAACATGTTATGCACTTTGTAGAGCTATTGTATTATAAAATAGTAACACATGGCTTATCAAGTTTTGGATGTTTTAGCACAAGATTTTATTTGATTAGTCTTTATTTTGTGCGATTGAGTCAACTGATATAAAAATATGATTAGAAAGTAGATGCTTTACCGGCAACGAGCATTTTTTGGTGCACTTGGAAAAATAGGTGCCTCACAGTTATCTCATTTTGAGATTGTAGGACAAAAAGGATAAAAAAAGTTGGCAAAAACAACTTTTCAAGTACGTAATAAAAAGCATAAAAAGTAATGAAGTTTTTTAAGATACTAAATATTTGAGTACAGTCGAGTCAATGTTTAATGTGCTCTTTGTCAAGAGGAGAAAATCAAAATCATATATCGCTATGAATTTATGATTTTTTTAATTGTAAAAAATAAACTGACAGAACACGAAATTATAAATGATTGCGCAATCAAAGCAGAAACGAGATCTAATGTAATACTGAACTAAGGCGTCAAGTTTTCGTATAAATTAGTTTTAATAGAAATATACGAAATGCCACATTTGCAATGATTAATTGTCACGAGAAGTATGCTTTTAAAATAAATTAATACATTATAAATTAGCAATAATTGCTATAAAATTGAATAAAATTAACATTTCAAAAACATATTTTATTAAATATTAATTTTACAAACAAATAATCATATATTTGGCTCATTTTCTCTAAATATACATAAAAATTAATATTAATTAATCCAAATTCGTGTATTTTTGGATATCTGTTTAATAAATGTGGGTATTCTGCAGAAATGGGACAATCATTTTATAAATTTTTTGAATCAGTATTGAGTACTCTATACTGATAAGTTATCTAAAATTTCAAACCTAATGCAGATCTCTAGAAATAAATTTTTGAAAAAATTCCCATAGAAATACCATTGTAAAATTTTCGTTTTTAATATAATGGGTTTCTATGGGAAAAATTGAATTATAGTGCAGCTCCTTAATATATATTTGATACATCGTTGAACTCAGTTCTTCAAACTGAGTAATTTGCTACCACACTCGAACAGTTCCTACAACACTAACCTTAAAATCCAAAAATATACCAAGTATTCATTATATACAAATTATGCAGTACTCATATGTCAAGGATATACAGAGTAGTCAGGTTAGCGTTGTTGAATCTTTTCGAGTAGGATAGCAAATTGCTCAGCTCGAAGAGCTGAGTCCAACGATGAATATATGAATAAGCTGCACTCAAATAATTTTATTTTTATAGAGACCCATTATATAAAAAACGTCAATGGGAAATCTTTTTAAAATATATTTTTCGGGAACGGGGGCACCTGGGGTTCAAATTTTAGATACTTCATCTACTGATTCGAAAAAATAAATGACTATAAAATTATTTACCCATTAATGTTTATTCTCAGTCAATTCATTTTATTATAAAAATTTATTTATAATTAACTTTAAAGCTTTATAACTTAAATTATTGATATCGAACCATTTAATTTAAATTGAATTTTGTGCGATTCCAAATTGATTTGATATAGAAATTCCTGAGCTATTGAACTCATGTTATTCCAATTTAAGATATAAGTTAGTAATCGTATCCGCCCTAACATTGCAACTGAAATATCTTAAAAAATATATAGGATTTGGAGATTTATTTAATTTTATTCTTGAGCTAAAACGTTGTGACTGCTATTTTATTTATCGAGTTTTATGACAGAATATCAGGGATTTTGATAGCATTTTCATTAAATGACATACAGTGAATTGACTTTTAAAATTTTAGAGATAATTGTGATTCATGTATTGGTAGGACATTATAATTCACATCCCCTTTCATTCAGAAACTAGTTTTACTGAATTGCAACCACTTCCGTAGCGTTTTGTTTCAAGTCTTGAATATAATTAGCGTCACCGCCTTTTTAATTGAAGTGAATGCTCAAAATAATTGCTTCAAGAAGACTTCAACAATATTATGGTTAAATTAAATTTTCAAAAATAAATTTCTTTGACTAAAATAATCATAAGTTTGATTTTTATTTGTGTAAATGAAGTTAAAATCATATCTTTATATTAGTAAAAATGTACAGTATTGTAAATCATTAGTAAAGTAATCAGAATAGAAACTATTACTTTATGTGTGAGCTATGAATCATTTACAGTAATTAAACTGAAGTTTATTTTATTTACGCGATTAAAAGTTGAGGTAAAACTTTTAAACTCAATATATTTAATGAAATCTTATATTAGTATTTTTTAGATTCTAAACGGGAAAAGAGATCTATTAAAGCAATGAAAGCTAATAAATCAATTGAATTTGTGTGAAATTGAATTGCATTTTATAATTAATTTAATGGGTTATTATTTTAGAAAATAGATTCAAAAATTTTCAAATAAAATGATTCATATTCTAAAACCAGATAAATTATTGATAGAATTTGAGTGAATCGTTTGTCATATTCATAATAACTTATTCAATAAATAGGAAATAGAGAAACAAAGCAATTAAGTATTGTTGTAAATTAATATAATTTATATTGTTTAATATTAATCATATTTATTGCAATCTTTGTATATATTATATATAATTAAACCTGTATTTAATATTTCTTTAGCACAGATTAAAAATTCTAGAGTTCCTCTAATCCTAGAGGAAAAACAGGTCGAATAAATGGGAGCACATCTCAATCCGTCAAAGCTCAATCCAACAAATTTCTTTTTAAATTTCTGTATATTTAGCAAGATTTGTCTCATGTAAGTTTATAAAAATGCTTCATTTGAATAATTGAAAGTATTGGACTCAAAATTGAAAATTTTATTTCAAAATGTGGCTCATTGAATATAAAAATTTAAATATGTTTATCCCATTCAAAGAAATGCTAATACAATGCAAATTTTAATTAATAAATAAATCTTAAATGAATGCTTTGAAGTTTTATTAAAAGTTACAAGCTGTTCGAGTTGCTGTGCAACTTTTTGATTTTAATTGTTTTATTTCACTATATACTTTAGACTTTAGATAATATGTTTTAAATTTTATTTTTAAAATCAGTACAATAAGAGCAATAAGGGTATATAATAAAAGCCTTTACAATGCATTTGGATTTTTATAACTAAAACCTGAATCATATTATTGCAAAAATTTTATTACATCATACATCATTGCGGAATCACGTAATAACACACACACACACACACACACACATATATATATATATATATATATATATACAGACTGACACTATTTTTTTAACAGTATAGATTTCTCAAGCATTCTAGAATTTAATGTTAATCAGTTACTAAATCCCTGTGGGATCGCTTTGGTATTTCGAAAGAATATTTGAAATGCGGCAACTTAAATAATAAATTACTTTATTTAAATATTAAAATTACCGTTAAATGTTATAAACAGAGTTCGCCAAGGCGGGAGTGTTGGGGGTGTACACCCCTTGGAAAGTTGAAAAACTTGACCCCCTCCAAGATTTTTCCTAAATCCTGAAAAATTGTCTATCAAATCCGATGAGTTTAAACCTTCCTTGAATTTGAAAACTTTTGAGACTTACACCCCCTGACGCGAAGGGTTCTGGCAAACCCTGGTTATAAAGTACTTATGTATGCATTAATTAAATTCGGGTTATATTTCTATAAAGGTATTTAATGGGATTTATTGAAGTGATATTCGGTTGGTTGAGGCACAGCCCAAATAACTTCATAGACATATAAACCATATAATTAAGCTCAACATTCATGTTGACATACAGTAACTTATTGTTTATTTTATGACATTTTCTTTTTATTTTTTGTCTGCAATTTAATCTTAACTTTACTTAACTTAGAAAAAATAAAATTTCTTTTGAATATAAAGATAAAACTTATTTCAATTCTTATATAAATGCGGACATGCATTAAAAGAGTTGTAACAACTACTGCTAGTACTGCAGGTCGAGCCTTTCCGTCACTATTTTTAAGTTAACTGAAGTAAAACTTCTCGCATGGCATTAACAAGTGATACACACAACTCAAGCCTTTCAGTGAATATTCAGATACCAAATTATGCCTAATTATGCCCAATTATACTATTTATGCTCATAATTACGCTTTTATGTAGAATACTGTAAATTGTTTTATTAAATGCTTAAATGATAATAAATACTTTAAAAATATTTTCAAACAAACTTTAATAAATATGCATTAAATTAATTATTAGATTATTTTAATTACCTAATAATCAATTTAAAAGCATAAAACCATTATTTATAATATTGGAAATTAATAGATTATTATAGTTTATGCTCTTTTCGATTTAAATTTCTAGAATAATATATCTTTTTTTACTCTTGGACTCTCAATTCTAAAGTTTTTGCATTATTTTTCATTGACTTAATTCTATTTTTAACATATGATTTAGTTTTAAATCATTTGAAATTAATTTTTTTAATGGAATTTTATTAAAAATTTTGTAATTTTATGCTTTTTATGCTAATTTTTGTAGAAATTATGCTTTTTATGCCCAAACTTTCGAAATTATGCCTTTTATGTTCACTGTAAGTGTTAGAGCATAATTTGAACGCTCTAACTATATATGCTATTAACTAAAGAAGATTTGAGTCAATCGAACTAAACAAAACCAAACCATCAAACTTACAATCGTTAGTGTCTGAGAGCAAATGTGTTTTATTTGGAGTTGAATTTCACTCGAATAGCAACAGATCGGGCCATAAAACTCAGCTTTTCTGTCTATATCAAATGTATTCAATTCTAAGAACAAGACTATAAGCAGTTATTTTCGATTTTTATTCAATGTTAGCTCAAATTCAATGTTTTTCCTTATGATCAGAAAGATTTGAAGGCTGAAAAAATTATACGATTAGGTGAGGCATATGTTGGCCATAAATAATAATAATTGCCGACAGCTTAATGTCAAACCTAATTTTTACTCTTGAGATTGGATTTCATGTTTTAATCGTAACTTATTTAAAACTTTTGCTTAACTTTCAAATAGCAGGCAATTCTCAATTCTCGTTTTGTTTGGGTTTAAGTTAATTGTTCAATAAATTATTCAAGTTAGAGCTCAGCCTTAAATTTGAAGCTGTGGGTAATCATTAGGACCTTTCTATGACATGTCAACTGTGAACCCTGTCAACCCTCAGAACCTGCTGAGAACGAAACCAAATGAGCGTTAATGTCGTTTATATTAAGTGTTATATAAAGTAATATTCTTGAAGTTTCTTTAACAATGACTCATAAC
>JAQGCH010002873.1:0-11725 GCA_034699485.1 Nanhermannia elegantula
GTATTTGGTAATACTTTCACTATTTTCTGTACATTATTTTATATTAATATATATATTAAATAAAGTTTAATATTATTTATAACTTTTAGACAGTTATGTGTTCTTAATATTTGTCTTAATATAACTTTAATTAAATAGAATAAATGGAATCAATTGAAAGCCATATAAATATTCATTCATTTTATTGTTCACTTAAATTATTACTTATAATTAGTTATGCTTTTGATGGTAAGTAAAGTTGTATTGAATCACATATTGAGTTAACCTTTGCTTAAACAAGATATTAATTAATTGTTTGATATTCAGGTTGTTTCACAATAAGCAATGAAGACATAGAGAGTCACTTAGAGTTGGGTCGACTGATGCTATCCCGCGGTCAGTACAACGACGCGCTGTCTCACTATCACGCGGCTGTCGGTATGTCTTCACAAATATATACATAGTATATGACAATTAGTATTTAACTAACAATTCAATGTATTCATTGTGTGAACAGAAGCCGACCCCAAAAACTACTTGACGTACTTCAAAAGAGCCACTGTTTATCTGGCTTTAGGCAAACATAAAGCAGCACTCGATGATCTCAACGAAGTCATTCAATTAAAGCCTGATTTCTTGGCCGCAAGACTGCAAAGAGGGTCAGTTCTCCTAAAGCAGGGCCGACTCGATGAGGCCCACATTGATTACGAATGGGTTCTTCGTATTGATCCGTATAATGAAGATGCAGTTCATTCGTATTCAATGATCGAGCCGCTGAAGAATGACATCCAAACCGCATATTTATTAGTACATGACTCCAATTGGATGGAAGCGGTCGACCTCTTGACCCGACTCTTGCATGAACTTCCCTGGGATTGCAAATTGAGAGAAATGCGATCCAATGCTTATGAAAAATTGGGTGATATTATTAATGCCATCAGTGACTTGAGGGCCACCACCAAAATGCGTTCCGACAATACAGAGGGATATTTGAAGTTAAGTAAATTGCATTACGATTTAGGAGAGGCTGAAGAATCACTCAATACCATTAGGGAGTGTCTCAAGTTAGATCCAGACCATAAGCCCTGCTTTAATCACTATAAGAAAGTGAAAAAGTTGGCCACAAATATTAAAGCCATGAATGAATTTGCTCAAGAAAGTCAATACAATGAATGTGTCGACAAAGCAAAGGCTGCTTTAAAGACAGAAAACAATGCTTTAAATATGGTTCACGTCATTAAGTCTAAGATGTGTCATTGTTTGACTAAAGTGAGACACTTTTACTTATATTTATTATTAAGTTTACATTTATTTAATTCACTTTCATATACCTGATAGGGTGGAGATGCAAGTGAGGCGATTAAAGTTTGTACAGAAGCTTTACAAATCAATTCTGAAGATGTAAACGTTATATGTGACAGAGCAGACGCTTATATAAATAATGAGAATTATGACGAAGGTTTGTCTCATTTATTTGCAACATATTATTTTTGGCATTATTTTAGAAATATTTACAATATATTGTATTTTAAAACTTTAACTTTAAGCTAATATTAAGTTAAAATATTTAGTCCTTCAAAGTTTCGTTTAAAAATCTCTGACTCTTTAATGTTAAACCGAAACAACTTTTCAAACTCCAGATCTGTAAACGACTTCGGTTTTCTTTCTTATTCAACTCATTTAACTCAATTGCAATACATATTTGAATGATTTAAATCTCAATATCATATAAATTATTTATTAGACAATTAATTTATAGATAATAATAACTGTATACAAATACTTAAGTGATGATTTAGGCTACAGAACAGTTAGGCTACAATTTTTTATATTAATTGTTATTTAAACAGTTTAAGTTTTGGATCACTTAATTCACATTCACTTATTTTTTAGTCTATTTTCTCATTTAAGTTATTTAATACTTGAATGTGTACAGAATTGGTATTTCTATTTAACAAAATCACGTCTTGTTTGCAAAAAGTTGAATGATTTAAAGAATATTCAACTTATACTTAAGTGATTTTCTCGTTCATTAAAGACCATAACTTTCATTTCGAAACTGGTTTTTTCAGTTTCTAATCTAAAAATTTATTGTGTTTTGCATATAACTTTATAATAATCATTAAATATTGCTTAAAAAGCATTCCTTGAATCAAATTTAACAAAATTTTGAAATTTTTCAGCTCTTCATGATTTTCAAAGAGCGTCACAAATAGATGAAAATTCGAGTAGAGCTAAAGAAGGTTCACAACGAGTACAAAAGCTGGTGAAACAAAGTAAAAGAAGAGATTACTATAAAATATTAGGAGTTCCGAGAAATGCGAATAAGCGTGAGATCCAACAAGCGTACCGCAAGCTCGCAATGCAATGGCATCCCGACCTCTTTCAAGGCGACGAAAAAAAGGCAGCCGAAAAAAAATTTATTGATATCGCATCTGCTAAAGAAGTTCTGACGGATCCTGAAAAAAGACAAAAGTTTGACAATGGAGAGGATCCGTTAGATCCTGAACAACAAGCAAACCAAGGATTCAATCCTTTTGGCCATGGCTTTAACCCTTTTGGCGGACAAAGTGGTTATTCCTTTAAGTTTACATTCAATTAGTGATTATTTTTAAATTATTGTGTAATCTAATGTGTAAAGAGTTTGTTAACAGCTTGAATGCAAGTTGTGGTCAAATGTATTGGTTTATATTTAGTGCCTCTATTGCCTCAATTGTATCATAAGTTGTATCATATTGTAAATAAATCTTAGGTCAACCTCTTCTTAATTATAAGCTCATTATTGATATAATGTAAAACATTGATATTTATAATTTAATAAATGCCAACACTTTTGATGTGAATTTGATTCGTTTTGATTTTTTAATTAAAAAACTAATCACTTCTTTATAAATGAGTGGTCTCTAAAACAAATGATGATTCAGGACTATTGCGCATAAGTTCAACGATAGATTTCAAACTAAATACTGTATTAACGTAACGGAACTCACCTTCCTATAGGAAACTCATCCGGTTCATGACTTTTAAATTGAATGTTTCAATAAATGACAGATCAATTATGTGATTAAATTGAGTTCTGTTTTGTCTGTGAAAATGACACTAAAAATATACAAATTTTTAATTATTCTTTTCATCACAAGGGCTATAAATTCGGAAATTAATTCAAATAATGTTGATCTCAAACTCGATGGCCTTTCTTTCCCAAAAACGGTTAAAACGGAAACTGATGCTATGGTATGTTTCTTAATGTGCTGTACTGTATACATTTTCTCAATATCCTCTGAAGCCGTTTTTTGAGTGTTTTCTAACACTTCGATCATTTTGAAGTCTATTTTTATGAGTGATCTTATAGATTGAACCGAGCACTAGACTGAGAAACTTCCTTTTATCGGCCCATTATGTAGCATGGTAAATATACTCAAAAGAACTGAAAAGGTACCGGTAATGCAAATTTCTAATCAATCGAATCAAATCTACCCTTAAAATGATTGTAAGTGTATTTTATTGGCTGTAAAATGATTAGATGAAGGGTTTATTTAGATTTTGTCTAAACCTAAATTTGATTTGATTGATTTGAATTTTTTACTATTTGCCCGTCCTTTAGTCCTCTGTGTGAGCCCAATGTAGAATAAAACAGTGTTACTTTATGAATACATAAAAGAAGATTCAGGTCTCACTGTCAAAAGATCGGTTTCGTTTATGAGGTCACTCAAAAAAATTGTTACCAAATTCTCGAGATTAAGGGTTAGATAACCCTCAAAACTGGTTTCATAGAATATTGAAAAAAGGTGTGAAACATTTACAACTTATTATCTTTTTTTGTCAAATAATTACACCTAAGATTTATTTAAAATTTGTAGATATACTTAAACCGATTTGGTTATATGCAAAGCAAGAACGGAACCATTAGTATGACTCCAACTAAAATGAAATCAGTTATAACTGATTACCAAAGATTTATGGGACTCTCAGAGACGGGAGCATTAGATGAGAAGACAATGGACATGATGAATATGCCTCGTTGTGGTGTTGCCGATAATTTACATTTGCGTTCAAAAAATGTCTACAAAAACCTATACAGTAAAAGTTTTAAAAAGCGTTTCCGAAGGTATCAATTGCAGGGCAGTGTTTGGGACGTTACAAATATCACGTGGAAAGTAACTAAATATTCCTCAAGAGATAATCTTAGAGGAAGGGATAGAGAAATAGACGCTATTATGGATTATGCCCTGAGTGTACGTTTGTATTTAAAAAATAAGTTCTTATTGTTGTGATTAATATATTAGTTTGAATATGAAATAGGAATGGAGTCGACACACACAACTCAATTTCATACACGACAAAAGCAGTAATAAGGCTATGATTCAAATAGGATTTACTATTTTAGACCACAATGACGGCAACCCATTTGATGGGCCCGGAAGAACATTAGCGCATGCATTCTTTCCACAATTCGGTGGTGACACACATTTTGATGATCAGGAGAAGTGGTCTATTGATGGCGGTTCAGGTGTTGATTTATTAAGTGTGGCCGTTCATGAATTTGGACACGCGTTAGGATTAGGACATTCTGATAATAAAAATTCACTAATGTATCCGACATATGCAGGCAAAAGATCTAAACTAAAACGAGACGATATAAATGGGATTGAGATGTTATACGGAAAAAGAAGAGACTTGAATAAAGCTCATCATCGGACATATTTAGACCGAAATGAAAATATGATGCGTAATGTTAGATCAATGGCTCCCGACTTATGTAGAGATTTTCGCATCGATGCCGCCGATTGTAATGCTAACGGGGAGTGCTTTTTCTTCAGAGACGACTATATTTGGCGAATCAATGAAGATACCGGTCTATATCCTGGTTATCCAAAGTTAATTTCAGACATATTTCCAGGTCTATCGGGAAAGATTGATGCGGCGGTCACTGACTATAACAGTGGTCTCACTTATATGTTCAAAGGTGATAGCGTTTGGGCCTATGATGAGCCCATGAGAAAGGCTTTCATGTCAAATATACCAATCGCTTCAGCAATAAGAGGTTTAGGCGCTACTGATTTTGATGCGGCCACTCGTTGGGGATTAAATGGCAAAATGTATCTCTTCAAAGGTAATCAAAAGAAGTACATGTTTGACAAATCAAATGTTTGACAAATAAAAAACATTTTAAAACGCAATTTTATTTAAAGTTGAGTTAAACTCAATAATCATCTGTTCTTTTATAAAATCTAAAGTTTCAAACATATAAAGCCTTTGAATCAAAAATATAATTACTTTCATCAGATTTGCAAAATTGAATTATTTTTCATAAATGTGTTACTAATACAGTAATTTGAAATCATATGAGATCTCAATTTTTAATTAATTTAATGTGATTTTAGATCAAAGCTTTAAACTTGTATTAATTGATTTCAGACGAGCAATACTGGAGATATGACGCCGACAGAAGATCAGCACCTATTAGCAGAAGATATCCTCAATCATTGAGAGTATGGTACGGATTGCCCCAGAATGTTGACGCCGCTATGTTTTGGCCAAAAACTGGAAAAACTTACTTTTTCAAAGGCCCGTATTATTATCGGTTCAATGACTTAACAAGTTCTGTAAGTTTATGTTCGGAATTAATGAAATAGTGTTTCGCTTACATTAGAAACCAGTGCCGTAATCAGCGTATAGTTGGGGTGGTTATTATAGCCTCCAAAGTATTTTGAGAAATCATGTATAAGTATGTTAAGTTAAATATTTTAGTATAATTTGAACACAGCTCCCGATTAAAGGAGTTTTTAAGCGTCTCCGAACCAGAAATCCTGGTGACGGCACTGGTAGAATGCCCTTAACTCAAATTTATTGCAATTCAAGTAATTCTGACATAAACTTTTTGAAAGGTGGACGACGCGAACCCTTCATTTCCAAGAGAGACATCCAAGTGGTGGCTCAAGTGTCGAAACAATAATATCAAAGATTCAGATTTGGATAATAATCAAATAGATAATGAACCGAAATGTGAATCTAAAAGAACTTGTAATAAGTTTAAAAATGAGGCAAACGATCCGACCGGAAAAGACGATATAAAGTCAGTGACATCGAAATTCTCTTTTGGCAAAATTGTATCACTTATGAAAAGTATAGTTCATTTACTCGAAAGGCAATAAGACAACTCTTTTTAAGTTAAATTAAGTTTAAGTTGTATTTTATCAATTTTGCATAATTTTTAAATTGAGGAAACGGGAACATAAGTTGCTCAATAAAGTGTTTATGCATCTAAATGTTACCATTCATTAATCCTTTCATCTTTTTAAGCATATTCTCTTCGTCATCAATAAGCTCATTAAGTTCTTAAGTATATCAATTTCAAGAGTTCTGTAAAGATTGAACTTTGTCTGGAATGACATATAATTTAAAAATGTTACAGTAAGTATTCTATTGCATAGGTTCCATAGAAGCTAATGTCAACTCCGTGGTCCCCAGTTTGAAAAGTGTTGTTCTATTCGACTTCTTTTCAAAATTAACTCTGGAAATAGTCTGTTCTCATTGCTGTTCAAGTTATACCTTTGTTTAGTTTATATGAAACTAAGTTTCAGGTTCAGGTTTTCACTTATTGTATCACAAACTTCATTCATATCATATTTCATTAACTTTTAGTATTTCATTATACAATTCATTCTCAATATCTTCAGCTGTTTCTCTATTTAACTGAAAAGTTTGGTTTTTATAACTTTAATGATTATCAAAACTTTAACTTATAATAAAAAACTGCAATTACTTTACATCTATTTGTTGTGAAGTAAAACCAATTGAAACTAATCAACAAAATTAAGTGTAATTTTTTTATAATTAGTGATAAACTAATATTTGAATTTTTAAAATAAATACTAAACAGTATTGAATTTATTAAACAATTAAAAAATAACTTCATGTTTAACTCCAATTTGAATAAAGTTTAAAAAGTTGTTATTTTCAAGACATAGCTTATGAACGAATCATTCAAACCGTTATTAATAGCAATACTTTTAAAAAATTTAAAATCCTTTACTTTGTGTTTATATTAATGATAAAAGTTTAAGAGAATGTCAACAAATCCAAATCCAAATCCAAATCCAAATCCAAATCCATTATTCACCAAATGGTTGACTCAATGGAAAAACAGTGCCAAAGATGTCGGTTCGAA
Source organism: Nanhermannia elegantula (assembly GCA_034699485.1). Classification (NCBI taxonomy): domain Eukaryota; kingdom Metazoa; phylum Arthropoda; class Arachnida; order Sarcoptiformes; family Nanhermanniidae; genus Nanhermannia; species Nanhermannia elegantula. The sequence continues at coordinate 7,151 of JAQGCH010002873.1, forward strand.
GATGGAGTTCGTGTACAGCAAAGTCTGTTCTCATTATCAATAATTTATGTCATTTTTTGTATTAAGTTTTGATTATTTTTTATTAATGAATCGATTCAATGGTTAGGCCTTGAGATCACTCAGAGAACACCCGAAGACTTTGATGTCCGGAAAGGAGTGCAAACAATTGAAAGGATTCGGAGATAAGATCTGTAAACGAATTGATGACAAATTGTCTGAATATAATAGTGAATCACAAACTGATTGTCTAAATAGTGAACAAACAAATAACGATTTAGAGATCGTTTCGACTCATGAGAAGACTCAACACTTTGTCGAAGAAGAGCATCAAAACTGTGGTAATAATCTCAACAAACAAATGACAGATTTCTTAAAAAATAAAAAGAAAAGACCGCTAAAGAAGACACCGAATAAACTGATGAGTCCTATGAGGAAAATAGCCAAAAAGTGCAATAAGAGTTATATTCCGAGCGAAGGCTCCGGTGCTTACGCTATACTTATGGCACTTTTTAAATCAGAAGTGGAAGACTCTGTCGATTGCTTAGGAAAACAAGAGCTCCAAAGTCTGGCCCAAGAATTCACCACAACTTCAATGAGTGTCGCAATTAATGGAAGTTATTATAACGGTTGGCATTCCATCAAAACGTTAGTCAACAAGGATTTGGTCCAAAGAAATACACAGAGAAGTGCTTCTTATTATTTGACTCAAGACGGAAGAGAGTTGTCCTCAAAATTATATCAGATTTATGTTGAAAAACAACGAAATTTGACAAATAATGCAGACAATGGGCCCGTTTTGAACTCTATATCAAGTAGTAGTAGTGGTGCTGAAAGTAGTGATTCTGAGTCTATATTTCCTCAAAGAAATCATATAAATAGCACTCAATCGACTCAATCGTCTCAAAACATGTTTTCATCACAACTCTCAACTCAAAGAAGTACTTCCAATATAATGAGTGAACGCTTCTCTCTGTCGGCCAATAGTTTTGAGATTGTCTTATGTATAGACACTCGCGAACAGGCGAGTGGTGTCAACAGAGAAATGAGAAAAACTGCTTTAATGTCTGTATTACAGCAAAATGGGGTTAAAGTAGAAATGAGAACACTATCTGTCGGCGATTTCGCGTGGATTGCAAAACAAAAAGTAACTTTAGGTCCGACTTTTACCACTTTAGGTAATGTTACGCGAAAAGAGTTATTATTGGATTATGTAATAGAAAGAAAAAGAATCGATGACTTGGCGAGCAGTTTAAAGGACAGGCGTTGGGACGAACAGAAGTACCGATTAATTAATTGTGGGGTTCGAAAGCCTTCTTATATTATTGAATACTTTAGTTCGCATTCAAAGAAAGGAGAGTTCGGTGGCATTAAATGTGATACTTTGGATCAGGCGATCGCCAACGCAGAGATCGATGGATTTTCAATAAAACGATGTGATAGTTATGACGAGACGGTTCGCTTTTTGACTTTAATGACCAGATATTTAGAATCTTTCTTCAAAAATAAGACTTTGTATTCTTGTTTGAGAGAAGAACTCATTAATAAAGAGGTCTCTTTGGATCACTTCATGTCTTTCGCAGAGTTTGGTCGAAACGCCACTAAAATAACTAATTTTACTGTAACAGAAATGTTCGCAAAACATTTGTTGCAAATAAAAGGCGTTTCTGTTAACAAAGCAAAAGTGATTATCGAACACTACCCTACTTTACAAAGTCTTTTGGACGCGTATTCTATTATTGATCAACAAAAAGAAAAAGAGAATTTATTGTCTTCATTAAAATACGGTTTAATGGAAAGAAATTTTGGTCCGACTCTTAGTAAAAAAGTATTTAAACATTACAACAAATAATGATATTTTGAATGTTATCTCTTTTATATTTTTGCTTTAAATCAATGTTTATTTAGAAATTTTTCTTTTTAAAAATTATATACATTTTAATTACATTTGATATAAAACTTATACAAAAAGAAGATTACATAACACGTGTATTATATTTGACAACTATCTAAACAATCAATATATTTAAAGTTAAGATGTAAAGCACGTAAAGCAATAATAAACTTTTTAATTCTAAAGTTATTCCGAGAATTTAATTCAAATAATTAAGTAATAAAGTTATGTTAATATTTGTTCAAATCAACAAAAGATAAATAACATATAATATGATAGTTTGGATAACTTCTGAGATTAAAAATGTAATTTTGAAATTTTTTTTTATTTGGTCTGCAATTCGTTAATCTAAGAAAAAGTATGAAAACCCACTATAAATAGATATCATACCGGTATAGCTCTTAGAATTAATTTAATTCCGCATATTTGAAACTCTTCCTGAAAACCACGTACAGTTCAAAAGTGAAGATAAAATAATCAGATTTATGGACTCAATTAATATACAAATAAAAGCTTCACTTCCAGATGCAATAATTTACCCCAAATAGTGGTAAATTTACTTTCACCTCATTTCTCATAAAGCTGTGAATATTTCAAAAAAGAAAACTGCAAACAATCCCACAAACAAACGAATTAAAATATTGTAATCACTATAAGATCTCAAATTAGAAACTTTATCCTTTATTTGATGACTTTTGGTCCGACTGGTTATGAACGGCGCGTCAACTCTTTTGTTCACCGAATATATGGTACTTTTGGCATCTGACCAATTGTGGGGTCCTTCCAATCGATATTGGTATGGAAGCGATGGTCCAAAATAACATTTAATGAACAATTTTGGATCATTGAACATCATTTTGAGTAAACTAGGTTTGGCTCCAATCATAACAGCCAGTTCATCGATGTATGGAATCCATTCCACTTGTGTCCCGTGTCTGTAGGAGTGCGTAAACTTGCTGTTCAAAGTTAAACAAACTCTAAATATAATCAATTAAAGAATGTTTAATGATATCAAACCTCAATCTAAAAGAGCGATATTTTTCAATGTCAGCTTTCATTATGTCATTTGAGGGTAAATTTAAATTTCCTGCAATCAGTTGTACAAACCAACGACACTGCATTTCTGCTATTGGAAAGAGTGGTCCCAATGCGTTCGGAAGACCTATAAATCCCTTAAATATTCGACAAATATATTATTTTTTTAAACTTTAGTCTCAGTTTATATTGGAATACATTAATGTTTGTCTATTACATTAGTATGTGCTCTGGTCTGTGTATTTCTTTGCATTACAATAAGTAATACATGAATTTTCTTAATTTCAAAAAAGAACTTATTTTTGAGAACATGTAAATACTTAAAGTTAGGTTTTCGGCAAATTTCAAGAACTTCAGTAGTGGTATTATTGAAGCTGTCAATAAATTTGTGTTGATTGCTGTTAAGCCTTATCATCACTCATTTCAAGGGAAACAAATTTAGAATAATTATAATTTACTTCAATTTTCAGATATTTTTCAAGGCTACGAATGAGCAAAAAATAGTTTCTCAATTTTTGCATTCACTATCATTCAAATTCTAGTAAATGACAAATAAATATATTTTATAATTATAATTGCATGAAATGTTACATTTATCACAAAAGAGGATGCAATTGAGGCTGTTATATAAATTCGTTTGATTGAATTACGTAAATTGAAGTTAATTTCATGAGATTATATCGTATTATTATGGATTCAAAAGGCGTATAAAATTTTGTACGAATAGATAAGAATAAAGAGCATTACGTTCCTTATCAGACATTAATAGCATTAAATAGTTTATTAAAACTCAAGAGTTAAAAAACCTTCACTTGAGAGCAAAAAGTGTTGAATGTAAGCAAATCGGTGGATATTATGTTAAGATTTAGTTGTTTTGTAATTTTTAGAAAAATAATTAGACTTATTTTTGTTATTGCATACCATTGTGGGCTTTTGAGGTCCAATAGGAATGATATATTTGTACAGATTGACAGTGTTCTCAACTGTATCGACAATAGAATCGGACAATGATTTCTCTAAAAACGGGAACGAAAGCTGATATCCTGTGGCAAGTATTACAACGTCCACTTCATATTCGACACTATTTTCTCCGTCAAACACAACGCCGTTATCAGTGAAATGAGAAATGTCTCCTTTTATTGGGAATAAATTTCTTTTTAGACAGCATTTCTCAGTTAAAGTCTATGATTGGAATATTTTGAATAAATTGATCCATAAATTAAAGCAATCCTATTGATTAACAACTCTTTGAAGTTCAAGCACTTTGATTATAATCTTGAAATGGAGTTTATAGTTCATCAGTCAAATGGAATGTTCATTAGTTATGATAAGAGTTTCTAAAACTTTCACTTTAATTTGTTTTTATACCAGTTTTATATTCATTATTGATTGCGATAATTGGATAATAAGAATATTTGATTACAGGGGTTTTGCAATCAAGTAATTGTGACGAATGTCAAGTATTCAAAAATTTCAACATATAAAACATGATTTATGATCAATAACAAAAAATTATTAACTTTTAACGTTTAACTCACTGAAACAGTAAGGGAAAGCATAGCCTCGAGTCTAAAAATATAAGTATGAGTAAGATCTTAATCTTAAAAATAGAAATTAAACATTTGGTCTGAAATGTTGTGCTTAACGAG
>JAQGCH010002874.1:0-11723 GCA_034699485.1 Nanhermannia elegantula
TGGCTCTCAATATTTGGTGTTTCCCTGAATTGATATTTAGGTGAACACTAATTGGTAACGAATGCCAATCAATTTGAATCACTTCATGGTTGAGAAGTATATTTTGTTTTCCAATTTCATCAGCAATTCGGTCGACAATTTGTCCGTACCCTCCCTTAACCACAATATCGTTTGGTATTTCATTGCAAGCGCCGTAACCCCAGGCAGACACCAGTTCTATATCATCTCCCAAATGAAAACACAAGAAATTTTTGAAATAATTATAAATACTGTAAACAGTTTTGCGTTCCTCTAATGGGTAGCTATTCGCCATTGTTTGGATGTTTTGGTCATAAAATTGTTTTAATGTTTGTCCATTAGGTTCTCGTTTCAATTGAGTGGTTTGAGACTGGATTTCCCTAATTTTGGTCAATATTTGCAGTGATAACCGCTGATCAATGGCTTTTCCGCTGCTGTGCACAAATGCGCCTTTGCTTCGATCATTTATTTGAAGCGGAGTGTCAATGAGCTGGTACTGATTCGCCAAATTGAATATGCAGTTCGACTCATTGCTGCCATGTATCCAATTGGCGCCCAGCTCAACATTGCCGGCGCCATATCTTACTGTATGAATACGTCCTCCAATACTAATGTGTTTCAAAGATTTGAGTTTTTCTTATAAATTAATACTTCATTTCATATTAATTACCGATTTTGTGCTTCGAGAACAGCTACTGATTGAACACCATTTCTGATGAGGTGTTGTGCAGCTGAAAGACCTGCTATTCCTGCGCCCACTACTAATACTTGATAATCCATTTTAAAGATTTACTTTACTTTAAAGAGTATTTGCTTTGCTATAATACTGTACAGCAATAGCTTTATATTTAATTTAAATCAAAGTAAACTTATAAAGATATGGAAATCACTGAACGCTTCACTCAATTGATAATAACTGAAACTTAACAGCACTCATAAAACACTCCAAATTAATAAAAACAAGGTTTTGAGAAACTCAGTGCAAACAACTATAAAAACTTGAGGACTGCAAGTAATGGACTGCAAGTAATTTTGGTCGCAATTTGGTTAATGCATAATATACTGAAGATCTCTAATCAAATATTTGAGCGCAATCTCATTGCACTCATTTTTTTAAACAAAATTGAAACTCAATGTGTAAAGTAAAGTAACATTTAAATTATAAAAAATGATTTATTTAATGTTTGGATATAAACTAAATTTACATTTTTTATAATTATGTCAATTAAATTTTGAGTGACATAACATTTGTTTTGTTAGCTTTCTGTCAGAGTATTTACCGTTATATTTAAGATACAGGAGAGACTACGTCAGGCTTATGGCAGATGTCAGTCCAGAGCAGATAAACTTTCAATTTGGTTTCCGATCTGGGTATCATTAGTCGCTCAGACAATGGTAGTGAAGAGTTTGAGACAAGCTCGATCTTGTCCCTGCTCAATGTTAAGCTCGTATCTATATTTGAACTTTGGTGACAGATTTTGTGACAATTGCAAATACGCATGTGCTCTATATAGCACACGAGACAAAGTGTTTTGTCCTCACACGTATTTTATTGATGGCAGGCATCAGTATCTAAACACTTTAAATTATAATTAAATGAAATATAATTAAGTAAAGAAACGGGTGCCTCCCGTTTCAATATAAGCTCAGCTCATGATCATGATAGAGAATGCTGCTGAAGGCATTTTTATATCTGTTACCGCCGTTCTGTGATATAGTATAGTGCATAGAAATTAATGTTAATAACTTTTTTATTTTTTAATCAACTTTAGAAATTTGAAAAATAAATTACAAAAAATAATTAAATTTGATGATATTCAAATTTGAGAATTTAATTATTTGTCCTTTAGGAGCTATGAATTTTTGAATGGGTAGTCGTGGGCATTTTTAAAAACACGCTATAGAAAACAAGATTAAGACTAGTGTTTTAACTGCAAATTTTGTTTTTGGCCTTTCATTTAAATCCAAAAATTTTCGCGAGAAAAACTTGAAAATTTTAGCTTCACATAAACTTTTGATTAAATATCAATTCTGCTTCAATAACCATATAAAGTTTCGATTTTGAAAATAAATCAAATTTTTAAATTGCTTGTTGTGCCCATTTCATTAAGTAATGCACGTGTTTGCGTTTTTCTAAATCAATAACGGAAATGACTAAATATTTTTGGCTATAACTTTCCATATCCTTATCTTATCATTATTTTATTAAAATGTGTTTAAAGTCTATTAAATGACCTTCAAATTGATATATAATATGATAAACTTTTTTCAAGATTTATTGATTAAAAAATGAATTAAACTCTTCATATTTATTATAAATTTCTATGCACTATACTATATCAATGCAAAGCCCCTATACTACAGGGTTTCTAACAGAACGTTACTTCAAGGTCTAGCATTACGTTGTACTGCTGCAGCACCAGCATTACATGCATTACTACTATAGATGAGCAGGTTCGAGTTCCAGAGGTTTGTGCACGAACCTCTAACCTCACTTAAACTTGGAATGTCTGTGGGTCCACAGACCTGAGGAGTTTGTTCAGGTACATGTCAGTAGGTTTTGATTGTCTGTGGATTCCTGGAAAACCTCGAACCCGAACCTGAACCTCGAGGTTCTAAACTCTGCGAGTTTCGAACCCGAACCTCTAACCTCAAACTTCAGAACCTCGAAACTCATAACACATGTATATAAAATGATTTCATATATTTCAAACACTGTAAACAATATTCTTAAATTATATTACATTCTTTTCTTGTAATATATGATAGAGATTCAAGACTACCTCAAATTCATACCGATGGTTCTCAAACATTAGAACCTCGAACCTGAACCCCTTTCAAAATCTAGAACCCGAACCTCGAACCTCAGGTTCGAGGTTCGGGTTCTAGAGGTTCAATGGTTTATTATGCTCATCTATAATTACACTGGAGGACTTCTGCGTTTGCCTCAGAGTAACTTATTTTTGGGCAAAATGTTTTACCGCTATTTCACTAACTCTTTATCATTGCTTAAACTTTTCTGTTTAAGTTATCTTCATGTTGCAAAACGCGCGCCGCATAGTTAAACAGGGGTTCTCTCTCAAAAAAGCGCACAGAATTATGCTGATGCAGAAGCAGAAGTACAGCATGTTACGAATTCCTACATTGAGCGGTAACCATACCTGCACAAGGCATTGGGTTGCCTATGGGTTGAATTAAATAAAATTGATTTAAAATAAACTTTTGCTCGAATTTTTTATTTTTTTTATATATAACTATGTTGTACTGTATATATTAGAGGTGTGTGTTTTTTTTACTATAACACGTATGGGGTAATTGCAAAGATATGGCTGTGACCTGCGTTGCAAAATTGCCGCAATTTACTCTAGTGGGAGTAAATTTCAGTAAATTACAAAGTAAATTACCATGTAATTTACTCAAAGTTCCTTAGGAGTACTCTTATATTTTGATTGCATTTTTATACAAATTCTTTTCAAAATACTTGCATGTTACACCCAAATCGTTACCGATAACAAACTTCATTATAATTTATTTGGGTCGAAATGATTTTTTAATCATTTTTTAAATTTTTCAATAAAAGCACGTTTCAATGAAAAACTCGCTTTTTGTAAGCAAAAAATAAAGCATTTTTATTATTACCAAAGATGGCGCAACGGTAGTATTTTTCGCAATTTAATATTTGAGAGTAAATTACAATGTAATTTACTCACGTAATTTACATTGTAATTTACGTTTTGCAGCGCAGGATCGAACGCATGCCTTTATGTTATAAGTAGCCGCCGTTCAAAAGACCTAGAAATCATTTGGGGTACCAAAAGAAATTTCAGGGGGGGGGGGGTAGTACTACCCTTACTACCTGCACACCAGCCTTGCTTGTGTCTGCATAAGATTACTAAACCTGTCATTTTTAAAGTCATACAATCAATGAATATAATGCTAAATATATTTAACCAATTGATAGTTTTGTTTTAAATGAAAGTTTTATGATTTGTAATTTATTTATAACAAAAATTGGTATCCTTTAAGCGAAATATAATATACAAAATATCACATTATCCTAGTTTTCTGTGGCACAAGCTCTTCAGGCTCAACAGTCTGAGCCTGAGCTTGATTTTTAGACTCAAAACCATCGAGTCTAAGCCTCAGGCTCTAAAAGGACACTCGAGCCGAGCCTGGAGCCTAGGCTAGCCTACGCTATTCATTAATAAAGGTCTACTGTATAGCAAGATGATTTCAACAAAACTAATTTCATTTTCTGATACCTGTCTGATACTACGTTAAAATATAATATTTTTTCGTTTATCTCAATAGTCAGTAGGAGAGCCTGAGCTCTAATTAAAGCATATATTGTAATCTTTGACATTGAGTTAACAATGTTTTGCAATGTGTTCATAAATAGATCACAATTATATTTCGCACTAATCTTAGTAACTATTAATTGTTTTTAGCTCTCAATAAATGATTGTTATCGTGAATAAAATTTACTTATCATACGTCTGACAGATTTTCTACATTTTATACCCTTTTCCTTAGATTAGAGTTTATCTCAATAAAAACTAACGAACTATATTTTCTTTCACTTTGAAACCAAATATGAATTAATAAATAGTTTAATCTATAAGTGTTTTAAAAGTTAGTGGGTATGGTGGGTATTAGTTGAGAATAGTTTTGTATAAAGTTATTATTAATGCGAGACAAACAGACAGACAAAGAGATTTCAACAATAATTATTACTGTTTAAAAACTTGTAGGATGTGTGGTACAGACTTTTTAAAATGTACCACTAAATGCTTCATAAAACAGTGTGGTATCACGTAAACTTATTTTTGGGAAATAAAGCTGTGTATCTCTCAAAATACTGTCGAATCATTTGTTCCTCTTTAATGAGCTTTAGAGATCTATTGATACCCTCATAAGTAATGAAGAGCCTAGGCTCAAAAACCTTAAAGCCTGAGTCTGAGCACGGCTCGCGTACCTCAGAGCCTGAGCCTGTAGGCTCGAAAGGGCTCTGGAGCCGAGCCTAGAGCCTAGGCTCAGCCTGAGTCAATGCTTTACATTATTATAATAAGAAACTTGTCGTATTATGGTTTCTTAATGTTTTAGCTCAAAGCATATCAAAATCGCATTCATACCCTCTATTAATACAATTTTAAAATTATATATTACATTATCACAGGTTTCTGTGAAATTTTGGGCACAGTTTCATCAGATTCAACTGTCTGAGCCTGGAGCCTAAGCCTAAGCCTAGGCTCAAGAAACCTAATCTGAGCCTGGCGGGCCTAGGCTCAAAAACCTTAGAGCCTGGAGCCTGAGTCTCAGGCTCAAAAAGGGTCATTGAGCCGAGCCTGGAGCCTAGGCTCAGGCTAGTCTAATGCTCACCATTACTCATAAGGCATATGGTTGTCTTTAAGTTAACCCATTCCCAAAAAATTGACATACAAAAAAGTGTACAATTGATTTTTCAAGTTTTGTGAAAAGTCTTGGTTCCTTTTGATTTGAAAATTGTTGCTGAAAATTTCAGACTTGATTCAAATTTTAATTTTTTCAAAAGGCCTTTAAATAAAATGCTTTAATACATAAAACAATCATACATTGGCACAAAAATTTTTTGATGAGAAAACTCTTTTTGAGGAAAAAATTTCATTCAAAACAGACCCCCATTAAAGATGCCCAAGTGGGGAGGGGGTGTAGCCCCCCAAGGTCCGAAATTTTACCTTGGTCCCCCCTTTGAGATGTAGAACCCCCTTCCATGGAAGGGGGTCCAAGGTAAAATTTTCAAAAAATCTTGAAAAAACTCAAAGGGTGGACCAAGGTAAAATTTTTTTAAAAATAGTACCCCCCTCTGGAGCTTCATACCTTGGGCATCTCTGATCCCCATCGGATTTTGAAATGTTAAATATTTTTCATAATTAGTTTCATTTTAATGCATTTCATGATAAAAATGCCAAAGCACTGAAACAACAAAAAATCGATCAAACCCTATGATAAACAGAGCACTGGTTCAAAATGATTATGAAGACTACATATTTTTCTAGTGAAAATAGTGTGAGAATTATTTCTAATGGTCATATTTTATAAATTGCAAAAAACCTATGCGTACCACCGGATACTTCTCGCGTAACACAGTTTTAGAAATAACTTACTCGTTTAGACTTTCAGAATGATCTATATCTGAAAAGGTCTAAAAGGACGCAGACTCACATAAATTTGGATAAAATGTTGATCACTGAGATGGAGTTTCTCTAATGAGTAATACAAATCAAAAATCAAATTCTTTTGTAATTGAGACAAACAGATAAACAATATATAATTGCTTTAAAATCATTAAATAAAATGATTTTGAAATACCGTTTTTGTACAGATTTAGCATAACTTTTATAATTGAAAAATGCTTATAAACTGTGAAACTGATATTGAAATGATTAAACTATTTAAAACATAATATGTATCTTCCATTTAATTTTGAAAATAAATTAGTTCTCATTTGATATGATATATGATTGAGAAAAGTAGATAAAAGAATTGCTAAATATTTGATAAATTGATTGCATTGAAACTAAAGTAAATAAGAAGAAGAATGCCAGGCGTTAGAGAGACTATTGATTGTAGTTTTTCAGCATGTCGTATGGGAATAAGAAGAGTAATTATTATATTTTATATACTTATCTATCATATGCTAACAGTACAGTATAAGCCAATCTTTCTATCACTTATTAATAAGTTTAACATAATATGTATGAATCACAAATTATTTATTTGTTTCCTAATCTATTTCTCTTTTCTCCTGTTTGTCCCTGTTTTCTATCATTTCTAGTGCTGGCAATTCGTGTTATGCCATAAGCCTCTAATGCTTGTAGTCAGAGATCACTATAACATACTATGTTTAGGTTTAAGTGGTTCGGGAAAAAGTACATTATTAGCACATTTGGTGGGAGAAACTTCTTCTAACATTGAGCCGACCATAGGCTTTAATATTAAGACTCTACCGATTAAAGACACTGTGGTCAGCATTAAAGAGTTGGGCGGATCGGGAAGAGTACAACACTTCTGGGATTATTATTTTGCTGACAAGAATGCAATACTCTATGCGGTGAACTCTGCGAGCAGTGAAGACGAACTGAGATGTGCGCGCGAGACACTCAAGTCTGTGCTCTCCAACAATCGCTTGAGAGGCAGACCATGTCTTATATTAGGCACTCATATGGATATGACAGGAGCCAAAACTGAACAAGAACTTGAACAGTATTTCCAGAACATAATGCACGGACACAAATGGCGGGTATTGTGCTGTTCATCGTTTAATAAACAACAAATTCTCAATGCTTTGGAAACTTTAGTCGATTTGATAACGATTAGTGGGCACTGACTTGCGCTTGCGATCTCATTAGTATTAAATCATAATATAATTAGTCATTTCATAATTGTTAAACTGAATTTAATTAGTTTGAAAAAACTATTTATTCAATAAAGTAATCTATTATTGAATAATACCTGTAATCTAAAAAGTTTTATCAAATGTTAAGTTCAACTTTTGAAATACGTTTACATAAACTAACTTTATATTTGATTTGATAACATGTACAGAACAGTAAAATTTTAATAAATTAAAGCTAACGTGTGAAAAACGGAGGATATCTGAAATTCATTTTAGGTCTTGTTCGTAAGTGAGGTGTAGGGCTGGCATCCTTATGATATTTATATATTTTTTCCCATAAATGCACTTTTTGTCGATCAGCGATGTAATAGTCGTAAGTATTGCTATATTTTCGCCTCAATGAATAACTCAATTCATTGATGTCATCCTGACTTCGCGTGTCTTCACTCAAATATGGACGAAGAATGCGGTCATCACTTAGTTGTGGTTCACGAATAAGAAACTATTGATTATTAAAATAAATAAATTTTATAAATATTTCTCTTAATGTATTACAATTGTGAATATGAAAGGTGTTAATAAAGTCTCACTTTTATAATAAGCTTTAGGACCTCATCGTTGACGCCAATGAGCTGACCGTTTTCATAAGAATCAAATAACTTCATGTCACCGCTACTCCAACACACATTTCTCAATAGATCTGTGTCAACATCACTATGAAAACAATGTGTATTCAGCTGATAAACATAGAAACACCAGAATTGTCCGTCTGTTATAATAACGTTTGTTACTAAAGGATAAGTTAATTCATGATATATAGAAAATCCAAGATTAGAAGCAATTCCATTAAGCCATGCAAACGAGGAAATAATCGCTTTTCCATCGAGAACTTGTTGTGTGTCTGAAAAAGACCTTTCATTCTTGTGTTCTCTTAATTTCAAATCTTGTCTGGAATGACAAATAAGAAACGGGAAATCGAAGCCATTGGAGTGGTCGCACCAAAATCCAGGAATATTTGAGAGATTTCGTCTTTTTAAATGAATGTCTTGACAAAGGAGACTGTGTTTGTAATCAGGGATTTCAGATTTCTTACACATATCGTCATCAAGTGATAACACCTATAGTTAATTAATTGAATAACACAATTAATTAATTGAAGCTTTATATCGAGAAACAAATCTTTGAAATAAATTACTTGTGGTAAAGGGTTTTCAGTTCTGATATGCAAAGCATGAACTCCATAATAATTGAAACATTGATCCACTGTATCATTGGGAAACCGTTTTCGTGATTTGAAAGGGGGCGGGAAGTCTTTGTGCCACCACGAAGTGCATACGTTCGCACTTATGTCCAGCTATTTATAATTCAAATTGAATGACAGCAAAAACTTACACAAACGGGTAATAACTACAAACCTGAGCTCTTTCCAAATGCTCATAATTCTGATTCAATGCTTTTCGGATGTGTTCAATAACACCTTCAATAATGTCCTCTTCTTTCACTTCATTAAGTCTTAAGTCATTGCTCGGAAACCCCAACGAAGAAATAATAGTGTTTTTGAACTCAACCTTAGGTATTCGTTGTTTGGTCTCAAATAAGTGTAAAGCAATCCTTTCGAGAATGGATTCCTTGAAACCATTGTCTAAAATAGAGTCGACATTCATGTCATTATAATCTGCGGGCAATTGTCCACTAATTAAATGAGTTCTAGTGATGAACTGTTGTAACGGCAAAGCGTTATATGTCTTGAGCACAGGCTCTAAAATATAGCTCAGATGTGAGTAATGTTTTGCGATTTCGTACTGCTTTTGTTGAGCTGTTGGCAGTCTTTTGATGGCTTCGTACCATTCCATGCGAATCCTCTTCTTAATGCCTTCTTTGGAGACGTCAACGATTGGCGGGTATTGAGGTGTTTGAGTCCACTCTTGTGTCTCATCAGGCAATGGGTTGACGTTAATAAAGTACCTGAACTTCCACCACGGCTTCTGGCGCTGATATTTGCGACACTGACCCAAATGGTCCGGAAGATAACTGATCGGCTTTTTCACCACTCTTTGCTCCGTTTCATCTGCTTTTGAAGACGTGAACCAATCTGTTGGTGTCGTCTCTTCTGATGACAATCCTCTCCATTGATAATAAATATTAGATTTTGGTCCACTTCTCAACACAATTAAATACTGCCTTCCATTTATTGGTTTAAACATTTCTGTTATCACCAAAAGTGAACCCTTTTATCAATTTTATTATAATTTAAAGTTTTAACCAAAAGAAAGTGCAATAATATTATTGAAGTGCAGTTCAAAACAAATAACATGTGTACAGCACTACTATTACATACCGTAACATATGTTAAGCGCTTGTTTTGAATTTAAGTCTAAACACTAAATCTCTAAATTAAAACTAACTCTCGAAAGGATTGCAAATAATTAATAATAGGTTTACATAAGACTTAAGTCATTACAAGAGAAAGTATTCAATTTTGATGAGATAAAAGTGATTAAATGGATGTGAATGGGAAGCGATAAAAGGGCCAAATGTTGACTCAGAAATTATATGATTATTGAAAAGAACAATGAGGTGCTGTAGGTTTTACTTTCCCGAGGAGCTGATAGGCCTCTGGACTGGTCACAGATATATAGGTATATGATGCCTAACTCAGCTCTTCTGGAAAATTATTTGTCAAAATAGAGGTTAAGGGATGAAGAGTTCTAAAGCAAACAGTGAAATACTTTTATAAAAAAGTAAAAATTGAAAATAGGTTTAAACCTATTTCTAAAATCTGAGTTTTGCTAAAACAGGAATTGCCATAATCCTAATCCTCACTCTTTAACATTACTATAATGTTACTGTAGCACATCATAACTGTAGGAGCGGGCGGTCAGCAATAATCAGTTGCCAATTGTCATAATCTGAGTCAGGCTGTACAGTATTACTGATAAGCAATTATAGAAAAGAAGTTCAATTAAAATCATAATTCTTTATAAGAATAACTGTTTCCAAAGATATATTATTCATATTTAATAGCATTAAAAATGTTAAACACTATAATAAAATGAATTTTTTTTAATTATATCAACAGATTTGTAAATAAAATAATTTAATTAAAATTAATCAATTGATATATATTTAAGACCAGGACTAATAGCAGTCAAAAGTTAAAATTAATGCTTTAATAAAGCCTTTATTTATTACTGATTTTATTTTATAAATTATTATATAATATAAAAATTATTAGTCAACTGCTATTTCAAAGCTTGTAAGCGTTTATCAAAGTCTAAAAGTATTTCTTTAATTGCTTCGACATTTTTTTCAAAGGACGCTTTCATTAATTCGAGTTGTTTTTCGTTATTTTTCATCGAATCTGTGGTTTGAGTTTGCAATGAATCCAAATATGAGAGCGCAGAAGAGAATTGCATTGCTTTAGAAACAATAAATAAAATAAGATTAATGTAAAGTTTAGTTCAAAAGTGAATTTATAATAACGCAAACCTTGTTCTTGAAGTTCACTCAATGTCTCCAATCTTTCCAAAACATGCGGAAGAGAAGCACGACTTTTCTCAGTTTTGGTGATCAACTCATACAATTCATTCAATTTACTCATTTTCTCCATTTCTTCGAACTGTGCTTTCCGTTCAGCAATTTGTGACAATTTATCGGTAATCATATGTAGTCTGGAGTCAACCCTTTCGAGTGAGCTTTGATCGAATTGGTCCACCTTTTTGGTCAACTCGTGTACAGATTCTGTTAGACTTTTATCTTTATAATAGTTATTGATTTTGTTATCATTAGCGCCCAAAACAGATTCAATGCGTTTAATTCTCTGCTCCAAAGCATTCACTTTTGACAAATCGTTGACTCGAGAGTGTTCTGGTTTATAAAACAACTTATACTTCATTTCAGGCTCATTGCTATTCTCATCAGAATCTGGTGTTTGTTTCAATTGATTGACGGGTTTATCAAATGAATGGAAGACATCCTTCAAAGTATTGCTGTTATCGAAGCGCAAAACTTTCAGTTCTTGTAATTGTTGCGAAAGTTTGTCTACTTTTGAGACCAAATCCTTATTGGACTCATTGCTCTCTTTTGATGCAAATTCAATGAGTTCTTGAGTTTCTTCTCTTAATCTGTTGTACTTCTCGAGCAGTGACTCACTTGTGGTCTATAAGTGTTTGGAATTGATCTCAATTAAGAAGAACTTATTCTCAAATGAATGCTTTAATACCTTTTCGACGAACTGTTCGGTTTTGGTGTCAGCGAATCGCTTAAAGGCCTCAAGAGTTCCACAAGAGATCACATCCACAGAAACGTCCCAAAGGAGTGGTTCGCGAAC
>JAQGCH010002875.1:0-11722 GCA_034699485.1 Nanhermannia elegantula
TCTTTCTCTCCCTACTCAACTCTCTTTTCGATTGAACGCATATTTCTAGACTTTTGTATAACTTTTATATATAATTTATTGATCGTTTATTTTCTGGTAAAATATTTGGCAAATTTATTGTAGAAATAGTTTCACAATATGTGCCCGTTTTCTATAAAATTTCTATTTTAATTAGACTTCTATTGAAAGTGTTCTGCTTCTGATTGATTCTCTCTGAAGTTAATCAAAAATCTAATAATTTTGGGCAAAATCTAAACTATTTTTTGATTAAAACCGAAAATACTTCGAACAAGAAATGCCAATACTTCTTGCGCTCAAAGCTGGATAAAACTTTGAGAGGCTGTACAACAAAACTAAAGGTTTATATACATTCAAATTAATAATCATCTTTTAACAAATAAATAGATAAACACTTGGAATCTCTCTTTCAATCATTTACTCCAGTCTCCAGTTCTACAGAGCTCTAGAGAATATTTTGCTCCGGAAATATTATCAAAATTTTAATATAAAACTCTTGATTTTAATAGCTTTTGAGTATAAAGTCTAGCAAATTAAATCTATAGTTAATTAGTTCGTAGTAAGGTTACATTCCTTTTAGTGTATTTATTGATAAGCTCTATAGTTAAAATTAAATAATGGCCAATATATAAAATTTCCCTCACAAAGGAAGAGTCAAAAGCATATTGTGGAATTTAAGCCTTAACAGCATCTTAACTGTAAAAAACTTCGGTACAATTTTGTGTTAGCATTTAAAAAGTAAAAATAAGTATTTATACATTATATTTCATAGACTGTGCATAAAATATTAATGATTAAACTCTACACTAGTGATAAAAAGCTACGAAAATCTCATTTCCATTCCACTAAGAAAAAATGTATTCCCATCCCAATCACACAGATTTTTGAGATTTTATTCCCGTTTTCTATCACTACTTTATACTAATCCTAAATCAAATAGTAAGACATTCCTAAATAAGAATAAAAAAGAGAGTCATAATCTGAATTTTAGTCAAACTTATCCGACTTAAAAAATAAAATACATTTATGGATTCCCTTTGTTATCCGACTGTTTATCTCTTTTCTATTAACTAAATTTCTGGTATCTAAAAATCTCTAAACCGATACTTTTGAATACTGTAGCTTTAATTGAACAAAAATTAAATTAATTGCAAGTAATTTGTTTTCACGATTAAATATAATAAAACCTGAATATACAGTATATTTTATCGGTACATATATTTAAGATTAAGAAAAGTCTTTATTCTTCTTATTGAGATCAATAATTCTTAACCCTGTAATATCTGCATAAAATAATTCAATCAGACTATTAATTAATTTGAAAATAACTAAAATCAAAATTTTTCTTTGATGTAATATTCTTTCAGGGGTTATGACAGTCGCTGTGTATCGTTAATTAAGTAGTTTTATTCTTTTTTAATGCTTTCTTATAATCAATATTTTGTTTATAATTTATATTATATACTTGTATAAGCTCTCTATGAAAAGTAGTGCAAAAATCTATTACAAGTTATGTAAATACTAATTAGAGCTCTTCAATAAAGTCAAGCTGAGGACTACAATAGCCTCTGGCTTATCACCAGACTAGTGTGAGTCTGGAGAAACTGTTCAAAAGCTGGTTAGTTTGCACCTGGTAGATTATATCTCACTTCACTAAACAATTCTTAAAAATTTTGTAAATTTTAAAATACAACATAAGACAAATCGAAATAATACCTGTTTTTGAATAGTAAGTTATATTGAACAGTTAAATTCTATACTAACTTCGGTACATAAACTACTGTACTATTAAACATATTAAAGTTATTCCATTCAATATTTAAATAATAATCTTTGTAAATAAAAAACGATTTCAACATTTAACAATTCTGTATTTGTGTATACAGAATATTCTGCTTTAATTAATCTCACTTTTAAGTACAGCAATGCCCAACTTCTTTAAGAAAATGACACAAATCAGGACCTAAGGTAAAAGAAAAAATAAATATAAACTTAATTTAATTTAATGCTGATCAATGAATACTTATTGTACTTTAAAGTTGAGTCGGACTTAATGTTAATTTTAAAAATACAGTACAAGAACACTCAAACTAGAGCTAAATAACAAACATTCGTGTTCAGAACATGTGAGTTGGACTGTTTTAGTGTATGCAGTATCTGTGCAGTATAACCATTTGCTTATTTTAATTTTTATGTTCCTGTTAAATAATTTTAGACAAAGTATTAAATCCCGTTTATAGTGAACGATCCCAAAAAATCGAGTTTAACTCTAATAATTACTTTTTGTATTTTGCGCACTAATCAAGATTTAAAAGTCAATTCAAAATACATTATATACTGTATTTGATGAAATATGAATATCTATTATTAAGTAAAGAAGCCCTTAATTAAGAGCTTAATCCATAATTTGTTTGAACAACTGGTATAGTAAGAGTGTTTTGGTTACTCAATCAAATAGCAATTAATTTTGAAATACGAACTTTAGATCAAAATCTATAGTCATAATAATCTAATTATTAAATATTTTCCATATATTAGATTTTAATATATGGAAAATATTCGTATAGCGTCATAATCTCGAAAACAAAAATCTTGAAAAATTTTAAAGTTTTCAAAAATTAAAATTTTTTATTAAATTCGATAATTAACATAAGATTTGTTTAAAAAATTAGTTTAGGTTAGGTGTCGGTGTGCATTATTAACTTTGTTTTGATATTTTGTACACGAGATATTATATTCGAGATTTAGTATTCGAGATTTTTGTTTTCGAGATTATGACATGGAACCGAAAATATTAGGGGTTTTAAATGTGAAAAGAAAATTAAGATGAATTGCTAAACATTTTGATTAGCTCTATCATAACTCTCATTTTTTTCAACAGAAAATTATGAACTTTATAATTAGAAATC
Source organism: Nanhermannia elegantula (assembly GCA_034699485.1). Taxonomy (NCBI): domain Eukaryota; kingdom Metazoa; phylum Arthropoda; class Arachnida; order Sarcoptiformes; family Nanhermanniidae; genus Nanhermannia; species Nanhermannia elegantula. The sequence goes on from JAQGCH010002875.1 coordinate 2,928, forward strand.
CAATCTGTGTGGGCTTTGAACAAGAATTAATTTTATTTATTGAAGATCGCTATAGAAATTGACAGTGACGTAACTGGCATAGAGGCAAAGAGGGCATATGTCCCTCAATTCAAATTCAAATTTCATATAATGTTTTATTTGATTGTATTCTTTATAAGTTACTGAAAGTGATTGTAATTGACAATTGTTCGCCACGTATGAAATCTATAACTGAAATAATTGAATATATTGATCATTTATTCATTAAAATTTTCCTTTTTAAGCCTTTATATAAAATTTTATGATTACGCCACTGGACTGTAATATATTATGAGAAAAATAACAATAATATAACTTATACAGTGATTTTTTTCGATTTCGCACATGAAATTGTTATAACTTTTTAATTCAAAGGATGCAAACATGAAATTTTGATATATTATACATTATTTATTGACAAATAGAAAACATATATCAAAACAAGTGCTAAATTTAAAGTAAAATAAAAAATATCTTTTACTTTAAATCAACAAATTTTTATTGTTGAAAATTATTTCACTAAAAATTGAACAAAGGAATGCCAAAAAGCGTTTATTCGTGAATATGGAAGAGAAAACATGTCGTACTTAAGATCTATCAAAAAGTTGTGTAGAAATTTAGAGAAACAGATAGTGTTTGAAATTAGACATAGAAATTAAATCAGAAACATAAACAATAAAACTTTAATAAATTTTTCTGATAATATGGTGCATCGCGTTCGGCTCTGTCTGGATATAAATGGCGGACTTCGGTTGCCAGACGTCCAGGTTTGGCCTGGATTGTCCCGGTTTTGACCTCTCAGTCCAGGCAGAAGTTTTACATAAATCCTGGACAATAAAAGTCCAGGTTTCAGGTTTTGGATAAAATTTTCAAAAGTTTATAATTTAAAAAAAAATTTTCATTCTTTATAAAAATTGTATTTGTTGAAACTGTAAAGCCTTGTAAAGTAAGCTACAGAAAAACAGTAACTTAGGCTAATATTTCCCTATATTTTCTTATGATATATTATCATTTATATCAATTACGTTAAACTAAAGTGTAAAATATTTTCAATTTTATAGACGAACTAGGAGGCACGTTCAATGAAAGGGCAAAAAATACTTGTTTCTTTAACTAAGAAATCAAACATACTGTGAACCAGACTTTCCACTGAATCTTAACTTTTTATAATTCTAATTAAAAATAACCTACACCCGATTGCTTACTATGTCCCTTCCAGTCTTATTATTTTAATTAATTACCCCTAAGAATATTCACTTTGTCCCTAACAGTTCCATAATTAAAATTAAAAATCCACTATCCATTAAAGTGACCTTAGATGAGTCAAATAATTTTTATTTGCGTAAAATAATTCAAGTAAATAAAAAAATTCGAATATTTGGGTGAAAAAATAATTTATTCTCAAAGAAAGCGTTGTTTATTATATTTTTATGGTTTTGAGATTGATTTTTAATAATTTCATAGAGAAAGTTAAAAATAGATATTTAAATATAAATATAAATAGATATGTAGTAAAATTATCCAGAATTTGCTATAAGAATATTTGCTTAAAAAATACTGATTATTAATCTTTTCGTACTAATAAATCGATTTCATTTATTCATAATTTTAATTTATTTCAAAAATTATTTCATTATAAAGAGAATAACGTATTATGCAGTGCCGTAGCAGAAAATGTTTGGTGTTCGGACATAAGAAAAATCAAGTATATGAGAGCCTTTTAGCTATAACCCCCTCCCCCACTCCTAGATATTTTTGTGGTGTCCAGGGAGGGGTCACGCAAAATCTGGCAACCGAATGGCGGACTGTTTTAACAATTTTTATAATACGCTTTTATTTGTCAATAAATATGCTTTAGTTATGTAAAATTTGAATTCCGTATCTTTTTTATTTAAAAAGATATTAACACTTTCAGTGCGAACTCGAAAATACAATCACTCTTTACTAGTAATTAAATGCATTTACATTCAATTCTAAATCAAATCATCTTTCAAGAAATGCTGTGAGCCTTTACTTAGAGCTAAAATCATTCTCAAAGAAACAAAAAAACATTAGAGAAAAGCAGAATTATTAATACTTGTGTAGGTTTTATAGATAGACTCTATAACACTATTTATTCTGTGACTGCTAAACAATTTCATTTGTCATAACATTTGATAATACTGTAAGAAGTAATACTACGAATAATTGACACAACAAAACAGACGATTATTTTTATATTTATTAAAATTAACTGAGGAATGTTAACTTAATTAACAAAGGGATTAGAGTGCAGTTTGGCATTAGCTCTCACTATTTTTATTTATTATCTTCATTTTAGTATATTATTAGTGTAATCGTTTCTCTAAATTGCGATATCATTTGCTCTGCTTATAGGAACCAAAATGAAAAAATATCGTTTTGTATTCGGTTAAAAATATTTACCTGTATTGGTATTTTACGCGTTTTATAAAGGGTTTCATTTTTCTATCATTTAGAGAATTAATAAGTCATTATAATTAAGACTTAATGAATCTCAGCTAAAAAGAGCTTATGTTAATTATTTGAAGAAAACTAATGGATAAGAGAATTCTTATGGAAATACCATTTGATCAATAAGAAGAATATTGGACCCGAAAAGCAATTACAGATCATGTATTTAATTACAGCACAAGCTTTGCAGAAGTCAAAAGTATAAAACTTGGAGTTTCAAAACTAATCAAAATTGTATACATCTATAATTAATTTTTTTCCGCTGAAATAGAGGAGTACAAGTCATAGACACAACCGCTTTCTTTTGATGTGGCAAAGCGGTTCAACACATTACCAGATCAATATACACTATCCATTCAATTAAAATATAATGCTATATCTTAACGTTTTGTTTTGCTATTTTTGAAATTAAATCGTCGATTGAATACAATTTTAGTTACTTTGTAACATTGACTAACATTATAAGTGTAATAAATTGTCGATAAATCGCTATTTAATAAAATTAATTTAAATAACATTACACGTAATTTAGAATCAATTCTCATTTTAATGTTTTAATTATTTGTTTTAAATAAAAATATTAAAATTTAGATAATTTATTGGCTGTTAACTCTTTGAATTAAATGTTGGTGCGTATCGGTTACAGATGTGAAGTCTGGCATTTGCGGTTATGATAGTTTTTGAGACGCGCGGGTCTATTCTGAAATATGTAAAATGATTAATATTTGGTTGGCTTCCATTGTTTTAATATCTTAAGACTTGTTATTTACTGAATCGATAAGCAAGTCTTGAAATGATAGCATTTGGCCGAATACTCAACCCAACAATTTAGTTGACTTAATCTTTCTCTATTGAGTTTCCGTATATGAAGTTATGAGAGAGAAAAGAGTAATCTCTGAGTGATATATTATGCAATTAGGCTCTTATCTTACAATAACACATTTCTTTATTATTTTATATTTATATTTAAATTCCTATAATACATAACATAACTGTCACTATAAAATTCTTTAATGTTATAATTTATATAATTTAATATCTAAATAATAATTTTATTATTTCCCATAAATATTCATAACTCAAGAATAACTTTTATATAAACTTATTTTATTAGAATATAAGTCATACGAAACATGAAAAACTTTTTTAATTTTTGTGTTTTTTGCTTACTATTAATCTATAATTTTAATAGAGAACAAAATGTATATTTTTAGTGTTCATTTAGAAATTTTCTAATTTAAAATTTATGACAAACTATTAAAATAAATTGATATCCTCTAAAATTAACCAAAAGCCTGTATTTTAATTAAAATGCTTTCTGGATATCGTTATAAATGATGAAAAATCAATACTTAAAAGAATTTTCTAATACTAGTAAAAACTCATAAAAGTTTTTGATAAAAGTGAGATATAAATAGAGAAGAATATTATTCAATAACTTTTCGCTTCTTATCGAATGAATTTTCTCTATTTTCCTTTTTTAAACAATTTTGAGCTTCAATTTAAACTTTATTATGTAAGTATACTATTGAAAGAATTGCTGCAAAAGATATATCGTTTTCTGTTTAGTACAACAATCACGACAAAGATATTGGTATTTATTTTCACTCATAGTGTGAATTACATCAAAGTCTTATTGCAAGAATTTTCTCTCTATTCTAACGGTTAGTTAAGTACAGTTTATTTTTGCTACATTTCACTTTGTCTTAAATCAAATGAAGAATTTCTTTCAGAAACAACTGAATTAATTATATCTTGTATTCATTTCTTAAAATCGAGGGGTTTTCAAATCAACAAAAACTTTTTTCCAAAATATCTCAATTTTGAATTAATTTTTTATTTGACTAATGAATCAAATTCTAAAAATGTTATAAACGTATTCAAAAAGATGGAGTTTTAAAACAAAAGAATTATCTTATATTTTAGTATATCTTATCGATATCAGTACGTATCAGGCAATGAATCGATGCGTATAAGAACTCTCAATAGATGTTTATAAATGAAAGTGAAGCCAATTTTCCGCAAATGCCAGTTGTAATCAAAGAGACCATCAAATTCGAGCTAAACGTCTAAATCCAAGAGTCAGGAAATTCAAGTTTATTGGTGGCAATAATGTGACCATTTTTTCAGCGTGTGTGAGAAGCGTCGGTCATTCTTATCACATAATTCTCTATTACACCCCTCTTTCTCACAATTCCAAAGTAGCCCTTTTTGACACCGATATCAAGTCACATATCTTTACTTAAAAGCTATAAGTTATAGTACAACCTCTCTCTGTCTCTGTACGTCTGTCTTCATGTCTCTCTTCTGCTATAAAACTCTTATAATGTTATATTAAATATACTTCAAGTGAAGCAGTGATGAAAGTTTTGTTTCCACATTTATGTGGAAATCAAAAATAGGAGTGGAATGTACTGGAATGGAAGTGAAATCACAAAATTGAATAGAACTGGATTGGAATTTATATTTTTTCTAAAAACTTTCATCACTACTTCACTATATTTAATATAAATCATTTCAAACTATTTGATAACAGTAATTGAAGGGGAAAACAGTGATATAAAAGAGAAAAAATCTTGGAAAAAGTTACTATTTTATAGCTTTTCTACTCTTCAATAGTGAGGATTATTTGATAGTTACATAAACTCAGTGTCTTTGGGGTATGGATTTGAAAATTTTCAAATTAATGAATCGATTTTAGAGAGAAAATTTGTAAATTGTCTTCATTTGAACAATTTATTGCATTATTTTATTATTATGTAAAATTATTTTATTATTATGTAAAATTATTTTATGAATATATGAAAAGTTGCTTATGATTTAAACTAATAATTTGTATAAAGTATAGTTCAGTAATTAAAACAAGACTGAATCAGTATTACGAAACTCGTGTTGTATATAAGCCAACATTCTTAATGAATACAAAAATTTCTCAAAATATATTTCTAGAGTATTCATAGAATTTCTATTATTTAAATTTGTATACATTAAAATTTTAATGCTATAATATATTGTTGTAATTCTTAGAGACCTTACTTAAAATTTGAAAAGTTTCATATTATTTTATCCATTATTGAATCATAAGAGAGTTGGTTAAAGTGTAATTTTTCAACAATGGGATATATTATCAATAATATGAAATTTTCAAATTTTCAACAATAGGATATATTTTCAATAATATAAAAAATGAAAAATTTACAACAATGAAGACCGGCGGAGAATGACAAAACTATATACTCGTTTTTGTTACACAACACGAGTTAAAAACTATGGTGGAGACTAAAGATCTCTCTAAAGACAAAAAAAAAGAAAGCAATTCACTCATCAATTTTTTAACAAAAGTAGTTTAAAATTTTAATATATTATCATTTTAGTGAATTATTTTAAAGTTACTTATCTTATATCGTTAAATAATTTTAAATATCACCAATTTTGCCACAAATTAATTTGTTTTTTATAAACTAAGACAGATATGAATAAAAACTTATTAATAGCTTTTAAATTACTGCAATACTGCATTCAAATTGTTGTCCTAACAGGTTTTTAGAGAAAAACAATTGATTTTAATTCAGAAAAATCCTTTGATAATTATTTAAAATTATTAAATGTTAAACTATTTAACAGTATCACAAATCTTAAGTAGTTTTACTCTGTATGATATACATATCGAAAAAACTGAACCAAAGAGTGGACTCTTGTCCAGGTTTTAAATTATATTAGAATCTAATATTATTCCATTATATAGGTATTTAAAATTAATTTTAAGTCACAAAATCTCACAAAAGACTAGCTAACTATCATTTTATATAAACTAATTGTAAGCATTTTTTTAAATAAAAAAATTGATTGATATCTTTATGTTATAAATTATTGAATTTAAAAGTACAAAATAAAATTAAATTCATTTAAAAAGTTATATTAAATGAAAAAATTGAACCAATGCAGGAGAAATACTTTAATTTGTTAATTTTACAAAAAGCTAAATTAAACATTTTTATAAAAATTTAAATTTTAAATTTTGAGCTAACTTTCAATTCAAACTTACAAATAATTATTCCCACTTTGTATGAAATTTGACTGATTCTTCTTTTTTGCTTTGATCTTATATTAAATAATTATTCCTATAATTGTTTGATAGCAAAAGTTATAATCTTCTTATTTAACAATAATTTGTCAAATGAAAGCGAAAGCCATAAAAGTAATCTTTTTTCTCCTATCATTACCTTAAGTGATAGCTATTAGTGGAAAAGTATTAGCGATTCTGTTATGTTAGTTATAATTATAGAGTCTAATAATGATGATTAAAAATCTATGTTGTCGTCTATGCTTAAGAGATAAAAATAGGGTAAACAAATAGTAGGAATGAGTTCTCATTAAATTGTTTTAATGAGCTGTTCTCTCATCTCTTTATCGAAACATTTTCTAAATTGAATAAATTTTTTAAAGTTTAATGATTGTTGATAAAGGAATTTAGTATAAAATAAGATTTATATTCTAATTATTTTTTTATAGAATATTCTGCTAATTCATTGTCTATTCATGAGCTTATATTAAGCTAAAGTTATAACAAGAGAAAGTATTTTTCAAACTAATTTTATTTTTTGTGGATATTTGGCTGAACTTTTTTAAGATAATAATAGATCGGTAACACATTCAGCCGAAAGGGTCAGAAAAAATTCGACTTTTCCGACGGATAGCAAAATATGCTAATAAATTAGTTTAAAGTAAAACATATTTAGTTTACAAAACCACTGAATGCAATTGCAATGCTTTCAATAAAGTGAAAAATAATTTAATTATTTATAATATCAATAAATAATTGAATTATTGTCAATAGTGTTGAGTTTAGTACAACTTCTTTATTATCATTTGTATCACTGTTTATTCACTAGGGCTGTCAAAAATATTCATTTATTTTTGCTAAATATGCACGAAAAAACAAAAATATGCACATATAGGCATAAAATCATCGGAAAGCCTTTGATTTTTGAATGATTATCCAAAAAAATCAATTGGGAAATCAAAACCAATACATTTTAAAATTAATTAAATTAAGTATATTCAAGAAAAAAGCTAGAAAATATGCAATAATTTTCACAAGTTGCCAAAATGTGCATTTATATAAAATTATGCTTAAAAATATGCAAAATATGCAAATTGAAGTTAACTTATATTAGAGCTTATTTCATGATTTGGATAGATTTTCACAATTGCATATGATATAAATTGAAAATCAAAACATACTTTTTTAAAGAATTCACAGCCCTATTAATTACTTTTACATCCTTTGAGTCCTCAGTTGTTGGGAAGAATGAGTCGAAACTGTTGTCATTGAGAACTGTCTTCAAATTGAATTCAATAGAAGGTTCAATTGAGTCATTGCTTTCCTCGACACAAACATATTAATCATTCAATTGTTTTAATTAATTATTATTAATTATGCAGATTTTTTGGTTGTAAAGCAACCTTAATCCACTAAAGCTGGTTACGCCATCAATATTTACAGAAACTTATAAAATGTATTTTTTAATAAATGTAAAGCATAAAATACTATTAAAATAAACATCATTAATAATTAAAGATAAGCAAAAGTACAGGTGATATAAAATTTACAGTTACCTGTTTATGAAATAAGTAACTCAAATAAAGCAAAATATTAAGTTAATGTGAATTCAAAGGAATTTTGCATGCAGGCTCTTCATGCCTGAGCCTCGTGGGCCTAGGCTCGGAAACCTTATAGCTTGAGCCTCAGGCTCAAAATTTATCCTCTAGCCGATCTTGTAACCTAGGCTCAGCCGAGCCTATGGACAGCATTACTTATTATACTTATGTTTTATCAATAGATTCAAATTCTGAAATCAAATCTCATGGTTTTTCAGTATTTCTTCTTAGAAAGCAATAATTTTTAATATTTCAATTCTTACTTTTATGTTAGTTAAAGACTTTCATTATAGAATTAAATTTAATATTTTCTAATGAACTTTTTCCTCATTTTAATCCATATGTTTCTCAGTCTTATTTAATTTTAAAAATTATTCCTTAATATGAATAAAATTATTGAAAACTATTTCAGTTAAACTATTATTCAATACATATTATTCATGTTTGATTCATAACTGAATATATTTTCACTTGAGATTTGAGAAAAAATGATATTATGTAACGAATAAAGTAATAGACTATAATACGTTACAAATAAAATTCTTATTAATGCTAAAAGCAATGAATTACAATGAGTTCAAAACGAAACTGCAAAAATTTTTCTCTATATTTTGGTAAAAATCCTATTGATATACATATTAACT
>JAQGCH010002876.1:0-11715 GCA_034699485.1 Nanhermannia elegantula
GCTCGTTCACATAGTACGTACGCAGTTTTGGACTGTTTTCAGGCCCCTTCCCCCCCCCCCAGTTAGTGTACGTTCCTATATATTCTCTATGTACGCGTACGCATTTTTATTCATTTAGTTGATCCCTCCCCTTCCCCATGGCTGCGTACGTACTATGTGAACGAGCCCTAAACGCTTAAATTAAATCAGATTATTTCGGTTTTGGTTTATAGGCTTATGAGAACTCCAACACCAATGGATAAATTTAAATTATTAGAACAGACACTTTCTGGTGATATCGATGTTTTGTTATATCCACTAAAACCATCGTTTTATAATATGGTAACAAAAGTTGTAGGTACAGATCTATTTGATATAAGTCATGTGTTGAACATTGAATATGACGGATATATTATGTCAGAAATACTTCCGGGAAAGAGAAATGCATTTGAATTTATTAATGGGTTTCAAACTTCAGTCTGGATAACACTGTTATTAACTTTGTTTTTGATACCATTGGCTTTAGCTTTAGACAAAAAAAAGCTTTCAGATTATTTCACAGATGTATGGAATTATTCATATGTGATATTATCCGAAACTATACCCCGAATGCCTAAACAATCGATTCAAAGATTTATAATCACATTCTGGTTATTAGGATGTGTAGTAATGCTGGCCAGTTATGGCGCAGTTCTCAGAGATTATTTCATAAAGAAAATACCCGACGATGTGATCAATACGTGGGACGACTTATATAACCGAAAAGACGTTACAATATTCACAATCGAACAATCAGTGATTCATGAATTTGCACAAAATGAATATGAAGCTAATGAAATGGCTGCAGATTTCAAGAAAAGAATTACCTTGATTAATTTAACAAATTGGAAAGAAAATCAATTAGTTTTTCAAAATATTGAATACAATAGCGTTGCAATTTCGGTGGAGGAAAATTTTATGGCTGACTGCGATTTCTGGTTTGCTCTTTATGATATACAATTTGATTGCAAAAAAGGTCATTTATCCAAATTTGGAGGCATTATTGCACCACATTTTTTACCTTTTTCTAAAAATTTGGACAAACAATTTATTAACAATTTAAACAAAATGTAAGCGTTTATATGTTACCCTTTAATTATAAGTTAAAATGTGAGACTTTGAAGGATTTTGGGGTTCAGAGCTATTATATCAATACAAATCAATATACTGTATATCATATGTATATTGATTTGTATTGATATAATAGCTCTGAACCCCAAAATCGCTTATAGACTCACAAATAATTATACAAACCCCCCATTAATTGATGACTTTCATAAGTCTGTTGCGAAATCTATGTTCTTATGCTTATATAAATAAATTTAATTAAAAGATAACATTTAAGTGTAAACTTCAATAATAATTTAACTTGAGATCTCATATTACCCTAAACTGTAAAAAACAAATATCTATCAAATGATATCTAAGTGAATTAAATTTTATTTTTCTGTTGTATTTAAGCTTAATTTGTTTTTCAGTACAATTACATTATATTTTGTTTATTTTAATGTCAAGTATTTGGCGATCTTTCGAATCTGGATTGTATTCTAAATGGCTATCAGAGGCACAAATTGTGAGAGCCCAATACAATCCTAAAGTGATACAAATTTATAATAATCACAACGTTATTGATTCTGAAGATATTTATTTATTCCGTTTATCGGGTGTTTTCATCTTATGGTTAACTGGAATAAGCATTTCAACTGTAGTAATCATAATAGAAAATAGATTTAAATTAATAAAAGTATTTAAATATTTCGCGTTTAGATTAAAGATAAAACTACATTTGTATTTCACACAAACAAAATTCTTAAAATGAATTTATAATTAATGGCAATATAAGTACAGCTAAACGCAAAAAGTTTGTCCAGTTTCACATGAACTAATGATACGAATCGATTAAATATAAGGGACGAGAGATTAATAAATTTTATAGAAATGTAACTGTTTAGTCATGATTTAGTTTAGTTATTTCAGCTAAATTTAATTTAATTTCAAGTAGAGTAAACTTATTTCATATAATTTATAATATTGATACTGTAATAGTCCAACAGTTCTTACTTTCATTAGTGAGCTCAGTATGAGTAGAAAAATGATTCAAAACTAACAAGGGAGGTTACCTTAACCTGACACCAATTTCGTTGAAACTTTGTTAACTTTTAAGACATGTTATAATAAGTATTATGAAATTAAATTTTGCTGCCATGGTCAAGGCTTTTTATTTTATTCATAAAAATCATTTCATTTCAATAATATAGTTCTAGTATATGTTTATTATTATATTTATAAAAATGTATAAAAAATAAAAGATTCGATAATTTTAATAAACTCTAGACTTTTTTTGCTAATCATAGAAATTTGAAGTTACGTTATAGTTGTTCCAAAGTACAATTTAGACGAAACGCACCTCAAAAATCAGACTCACGAACGGAACCGAAACGCAAACCGCCATATTTTTAATGAGACGCAACGAATCAATTCGTTTAAAACAGTCCCTGAACCTAACCGCGACCTTCATTAACCCTAGAACCAAACCGCAGATTTAACAGAGGGGACCGAGATTTGGTTCCTCACACGCAGCTAAATAAATACGTATTTTTCATTTGTTTTAAAATTAATCCTTAAAAATTTCTCTCTTAATTATTTCTCATATTAATAAATACTAAGCAGTTGGCTGTCTTTGTAAAACTTGTCATATTATTTTGAATTTATTTTGGAAAAAATACTCATATAACCAATTGTTCATTTAAAATCAGGTTCATAGCTGTAAATGTATTTTATTTATTTAATCGAGGTTTAGAATTAAATGAAATAAGATGCTGTTTAGCGGTTCTTTACTGTCCCGCAATAGGTGAAACTCTGAAAGATCCAACGGCGGCCTTAACTTAACTCTATGAAGGGTTGGTATTAGAGCAATACATATCTGCTATAAAGGAAAGTTACTTACTTCATACTACCATAACGATCAATTTATTAAATTTTTAATGACTAACAACACTAACTATTATTAACGTCTTCTTAAGCAAAATACATGACTAGTGGTCTCCAGATGTACATTCACTGCATGAGTCAGTGCTGTAACAGTTATATCGTCACCGATATGAATGGAGACACAGGGAGAAGTAGGGGAAGTTATTTCTTAATTAGGATAATGGAATGAGTTGGGGCATAGTGAGAAATCGGGGGTTCATCGGTAATTAGATTAAAGTATAAAGTTTTTTTGCTTTTTGTCTTGTAAAACACAAATTTTAAATTGAAAAATTATTTTTATTCAGTCATATTCTTAGACATATTATTCTAATCCTATGGACACATTAATTGTGTTTATAAGCAAATTTTAAAGCCTTAAAGATAGGCTCAATTTTTATCTAAATCTTTAATAATATTAGAAAAGAGCAAATCCGTAACTCAATAAATTTCAGTTAATGTGTCACATACTGTATAATGCTTAGTCAGGAATGAGATAGTGTCATATTATTTTTTAGTATTGTTTCGCAAATGGATTCTTTTGGAGTGAATTCATTTAAAATTAGAGTATAAGAGAATATGACAACAATAGAACTTCCCATAAAATTTTTGGTGATGTTCACCAAACCAAATATTGTCAAACTGGAGCCTTCACGTAATAAGCACCTGAAGAATTCGATCTGTTTGTATAAAATGAATTAATGGAACATATATTTCTATTATGCAGTGAATCCCATTTATAATGAACACGTTTATAGTGAATCCCTCTTATAATAAACACATCTTTCAGTAAAAATGAATTAAAGCGCATATAAATCTAATCCTTTATAATGAATACCCACTTACTGTAGACGGTTTACGTTGGACAGACCCCTTCACTATAAATGGGTTTGACTGTATCAAAATCACGGTACCTTTTGATATAAATTTTGAGGAATGCTTTCTCTGGAGTAATAACCAAATTTTACAATAATTTCGTCGAGTGATTCAGATTCTGCTTTTACATCAGCAGCTCTTTTGATCAGCAAAAACAATGCTGTCATAAAAGGGATTGTAATCAATGGAATGCTAAGCAATTTAAGACTTGGCGACCAATTCTCAAATGCATTTATGACATATTGAAAATAAATGCACGCCTGAAAGAAAAGTACACCAAATATGCCTACCATCCAATACTTGAAGAAATCGTCTACAATTTTGACTGCATTGCGATAATAGAGATAAGTATGTGTTAATACACTAAATTGTCTCATTTCAGGAAGACTTTTAATACGTATAAAATGCCAAAAGCAATCATTTAAGTGTTGAAATCTCCAGCGCAACACTTGACAGAAAGTCATATAAATCCACAAAATTGTAAGCCATGCGAAACTTATCGATAAAACATAAATTATTTGTGATACGTGTGTGAAACTTAATTGAATCGGTTGTAATAAATAATAACTGACGTATAAATATGTAAAACAACAGCCAAATGCAACTATTTGTCTGACAACAAAATTTAATGATTTCCACATAAATTTAGCCCCAGTCTGTATTTTTGACTTATGTTTAGTGTTTCGGCTTTGGCGCTCATTTTCGTAAGCAATTAGCTTATGTTCGCCACCAAAATAATCATAGCGAACGTCAACCAATGCTTCTTTATCTCTCGGTCGCTCTTTGAAACTGTGCAATATATGAGTCAGCCAACATTTTCTTTTCAAACCTATTATCCACATAACATCAGCCACTATAACAACAGCTAAATTGAAGACAATTGGATAAACAGGAAGCCAAACAGAAACAAAGAGTTCCTTATTTGTTGGCAAAGCTTCTAAAACATGTATTGCGCTGTTTATGAATAATATATGATAAAAGACTAATAATGTTAATGAAACTCCAGTTTTGAGAAACATTTTCAATTTATTTGATTGAGAAGTTTCCGAAGACGAATACAAATAGACTGGCGCTCCTGTGATCGCTAACATAGCCAACCATACGTTTAGGTAAGGGTGTTCATTGGTTCCAAATTTGATTCCCATCGGTAAAATGGTTTCGCGCTTTTCCGAATATTTTCTCTCAATTCGTTTCTGTAGAATCGGAACGTTAACTGCTATATCATCTTCAACTTTATCTGTATTCATTTTAGGCTCTGATAAAGCATTCAACTCATTAGTATCATCTTTATTTTTCTTAGCAAAACGTGACGATTGCTTCTCTGTTGGATTGCATTGAATATTAGTTGTGGAAGTTATTATTAAGTGAGAATCGGCACAATCGAGTCCATTCTCATGTTCATTTAAATAAAGACGTGAATCATCGGAAAGCTCATCAAATTCTCTGAAAAATTATAAAAAATGAATTCGCAAGGATTTATACAATAAAACCTTATGTGATGGTATCAGTCTATGAGATTACATACCCTTCTCTATCATATAACTTCAGTTTTTTCATAAGTTTGTTTGTAGTGCTTTTCGATGCCATAGCTTTCAATTCAAAATAATTATTAAATAAAGGATTAATGTGACAGAAGTAAGTAAATTAAATATATTCAAAAAGATTATTATAAATGTCCTCTAAAACTGAATACTAAAAGCTTAAAAAAACATTACAATCACATAGAAAAGTATTTTCATAGTTATACAATAGGCGTTTAGATCAGCGGTTCTCAACCGGTGGTACGCGTACCACTAGGCGGTACGTGGAGAGGTCAAATGTGGTACGCGAAGTACTTTTCTATAAACGAATGTAAATACATTCAAAATAAAAAATAATATTTGAATTTTTAAGTCTGTAATCAGTTTATGCAAAAATGCTTTTTCGCCTAAACAAAAGATCTTAAATAAGATTTATATTTTATGTCTCATTTACTAAATAATTTTTCGCATTGAAAATTTTATTTATTGTAATAACAATAGAATCAATTATATAATTGAATTAAAGATCAAGTTAATAATGGATAGAAACTATTTAATAAATAATGCAAAAAATTGAATCTCATATATGGTCTGATACAATAATTGTAAAAAACATTTTAAAATATTCAATTTGACGCCAGTCTTATGTCATTCTATCGTAACATTCGCATTTGATGCGGTGTCCTGCTCAATTTATGAGAATTCAGTTTAAGCAAAAATACACTATCCAATCATTTTTAGAGTACTTTCGTTTGTATTGATCAGAATTTCAAAATTTTCATTAAATTGTTCTGTATGAATTTGGATTTCTAAATAATAAGCTTGTCAAAAGCAGATCAAGAGAGATTGAATCCACTTTTAGAAAATAATTTTTGTAAACGGAAAATTATTCAGAAAAAATCATCAAATTTGAATAATCTATAGTTGGATAGAATAGCTAAAAACCTTTGTTTTATGTTTGTCACAAACTATATTAAAGTCGTTACTACCTGGTGGTGCGCAAAAATTTTTTAAGTAAAAAATGGCACGAGTTGCCAAAAAGGTTGAGAACCGCTGTCATAGATAACCAAAATCCTTTGTAAATAATTCTATCCACCCTTTGTAAATAATTATGATAAAGCTTTGTTTGAAGTGTTTTGTTATAAAAGAAAGGCGTATAAAAAAGCTTAACTATTATCTACTAATTTAACATATTGTTGTATTTTGAGAAAATCAACTCGAAATACAAATTCAGTTGATTATTACTATTTTTACTTTGTATGTCGCTCTACATAACCTAAGGATTATTTTTACATTTACACCATTGTGTGAGCCGTAGAGATTATTAATATTTCTAATTAAATTCTTTATAAAAGATATTTAACCAATATATTTTATTTTAAAATTAAATATTTTTGTATAAATTAAACCATTTCATAGGATTTTGCCCCCAAATGTGTCCCCAAATTTGAAGAAATTTCGTCCCTTTTTCCCTCCCAAATTAGCGATTTTAGTCCCCTAAAAATCCCATCCCTAACAATAAGATAGGATAATTAAAGAGTGAAGCGTTAATTGAACTTTACTATGAATTTGAACTTATTTGTTATTTTTCAAATATAGTTAACGAATTTATTCTTCTTAAGTATTTTAAACTTTAGCTAAATTCATTTTTTGATTAGAACTTTAAACTCACGTTTCATACAGTTTCATATTATGAGTTGACTTACGATTTTTCATTAAGTTTGTAAAGAGTTTAGTTTTATTATAAAATGCAGAAAAGTTTTATTACCTATCCACTCAATAATAAGCTTTACTTTAAAGTATATATTTTTTGAAAGCGTAAGAAATTAATGGATTATATTATAAACGACTTGACTAAAAAAACATTTAAAACGACATACAACTCGACTAGATACAAAAAAAATTATTTGACCATTGGTCACTTGCTTCGCTCGACCAGACTCTTAAAAACCTCATAAAATGATGTATTACACGACTTGATTTGAAAAAATCACTTAAAACGATATACAACTTGACAAGATACGAAAAACCATTATTTGACCACAGGTCACTTGGTTGGCTTGACCTGACTCATAAAAACCTCATAAATCGTCCACATCCACTGCAGGTAAATTGAATATTCGGTAAACATTTTATATAATGTCATACAACTGTATATGTTTTGTATATGTTTTGTATATATATTTATTTTATTTTCCTATAATAAAATGTCCAATGTTAGGGTGGTATGGTAGTGTCTCCGTTTCTTTTATAAATAGTCAGTATATGTTGCTTGTTTATTTCTAAGAACAGCTTTATTACAGTATACAGAATTCTGTACTTTACTAAAAGTTTCTGTTTATTGAAGTTTAACATTTACTGAAAAGCATTAAGCGTATTATGTATTTTTCGCATAAAACGTTAAAAATAAGTGTTTATTCCATTAGAATAATAAAATAAAAATACTATTTCGAGAATCTCAAAATTGACATACAAACTTTAGACTTGATAGCTAAAGTCTAAAGTTATAGACACAAGTCTAGAATTTGCCTAGATTCACTCATGAGTGTGTAACTCATATCTCAAACTGTATCTCAAAATCATTACACATTTGTTATCTTATTTTAAATAATTGTTTATACACTAAACTCTCGTTATACTGAAGTAGGAAATAATGACCAGAAATAGACAACTATTTTGGTTTGCTTTAAGATTAAAGTTTGAAACACATAGAAAATAAAACTCTATTTTTTAAGTCTCATTATTTTTATATAAAAAATAACAAGTAAAAGTATACAGTCTATGACTGTTTACAAAAGCGCGATCCTTCCCATAGTAAAGCATTAGTATCGGTAGTTTTCCGTCGGTAACTTGGCCACTGGTCACTGGATACAGACTTTTGTCGTCATTTTATCAGTTCTCATGATTATGATTATGAAATGAGCTTTTTGATAGCTCTTACCGTTTTCGAGATCTATTCGCCAACGGACGGACGGACGGACGGACAGACGAACAGACAGAACAAATCTATAAGCGCTCATTTTTGATCAAAGCTAAAAATAAAATAATTAAATAAAAGAACTTTTATATATATTTGTGGGATTCGACCAATTTTAATGTGAATTCTCCACACATCAATGGTCTTTCATGTTAAAGATGTTTCTCCACGACATAAAAGAGTTAACACAAAGTAATATAAATGCTGAGATCTATAGATTGCTAAAATAATTAAATAATATATTTGTAGCACCACAAATGCTTGTCAACCTTGAGATTCAAACAATAACAATAACTATAGTGTTGTAAAATATAATCTTATTTGTTCAATTTCAAGGTTGACAAGCATTTGTGGTGCTATGATTTCTAGATAATAAATACTTCACTTAATACTTACTTTCTTAGAACTTAAACATATCAAAGATAAAACATTGTATTAGCTCTCGATTGAAAACTGTGCATTAGTTTTCTGAAAACTGTTACCTTTTTTGTAATTATTTTGATAAAAGCTGTAATAAAATGAAAACTTATATTTAATTATTGCATAAAATGATTATAATCAATACACGGGTTTTGCATAATTTTTAAAAAACCATTAAATACATCATAAAAGAAGAACATTTAGTGGTGGAATAATTAGTTAAATAATTTTTCTTTACTTAAACTTAAAAACATTAGGTTTAGTTTCTAAACAATATAAAAAAATTAATAACACTAACCGAGAATATATTTCTATTTAAAAATGAGGAAGCAAATCATCATTTATATATTAGAAACATTTGAAAATTTAATTTTACTCATAAAATATTCTTGCAATAAAATGTAACTTTATTGTTATTAATACTGTATTATTTAAATTTCACCCGAATACATATTTTTTAATAGGCTTTAACTCAAATTCACTCAAATTTAAATTATAGAAGATACTCTCGAGGACTTAAAATTGAAAGAAAATTAATATTAAAATAACTTAAATAAATAATTAATTTAAGTAATATAAAATGTGTTTTAACAAATATAATATTTATAAGTAGTTAAAATGTATATCGACAAGTCCATTTGAGAAATTTTGAAGTGTTTATTCAAATATTTTGCCAAGCCAATCATTAACCATATCAAAAACTCCACTTATTGCGTCCTTTTCAATAGTACTTCCGATACAGATTCTATTAATAGCATAAGTAAACACATCCATTTGCCACTGGAATACATCCATTAAAAATTGATCAAAGTCTGCCCAAAATGAAAGTGCTTCATCTTGTTGCTGTGGCGTCAAATTAGCGACACATTTTTTAATTTCATGCCCTTGTTTGTTAACCGATTTTGTCATTGAGTCGAATAATGCTTCAACTTTCTTTTGGTTCCTTTCCCTCGCATCGCTCTTTGAAACAACCTCTAGAGAGATACTATCCCTAGCTCTCCAAAATAAATTTTGTGCAAAATAATTGGCTTGCTTCAGCAAAGCTGGTATATTTGGCCTCTTAGCTGCCAAAGTTTCCGCCGCAAAATTTAACGTTATCCGTACCTGTGGCTTTGATGCAAGCAAGTCATGTGCTGTTAAAACTTGTGTCATAATATATGAGCCTGTATATTGTATCTGAGCCATTTTTTTTAAATCAAACTCGAGCGATCAACTAAATATATAAATCAAAATTTATACATTAAATCAATTTTTTAGTTTAAAAATAGTAAGTATAAAAATCTTTAAATTGCAAACGTTTGTATTTATTATTTTAAATTTTAATAGAATTTCTCGTCTCTGGTTATACGCAATATTTTCAAATATCTTCGTATATGAATGAGTGAAAAATTACAATTAAAATCGATATTAATGTTAATAAATTTTAAGAAGCAGTGTCGTAGCCAAGATTTTAGTCTTGGGGGCTATAGATAGGAAAAATTCAAGATATGACCATTTTTAAAATACTTATCGGAATGACAAGATGTCCAGGATTGGCCTGGACTGTCTAGAAATTGAGCTATTTTTATAAAATACAATGCTTTGTTCCCCCATTGAGTTTATCTCAAAAGAAAAATTTTATGAAAATATATCCCTTGGTCCTCCCTTTGATTTTTAACACTGTCTAAAACAGGAATAGGCCTGGCAAAATCTGGTCACCCTGATACCTACAGATGTTTAAAAATCTTTGGTGCTGCTACGGCCCCCTGCTGACCCCTGGCTACTGCTATGTTAAGAAGGAAAACAAAATGATGTTAAAATATATTTTAACTGCGCATTAATCAAACAAAAGATATAATTTATATCCTTAATTGATTAATTTTCAAATTGACATAAATGAATTTTAATTACAAAATTATTTTAAACTATTATATATATGTTCTAAATTGTAAATATTATTGAGCCACTAATGGATTGAGCCAACTACTATTCATACACTTGACAGTAATATTTTTAAAATCTATTTTTAAATTGACTTCAATACAAAAGTTATAAACAATTCTTTCAAAAGTAAATCATAATTAGTTATTGTTATCTTAAATTAAATCAAAAAATTTATTTTAAAAAATGTGATCCAATATTTGAATCAATAATCCAATAATTATTCAATAAAATCATTTTTGCTAATTAATTTAATATGCACTATAAATGAACTTTGAAAATAAAAAATATCTTGTTTTTCATTACTAAGTTCATTGAATTTAACCTAATGCTAACATTCATAAGTTTATAAATGGCACTTTTCATATGCCAAATCCTAATCTTTCTAGCCATTTACAAAAGCTCTTAAATGCTTAAATTGCTTTGCATAATTTATATTTATAGACACCCACTACACGAGGCAGAAAATAAGATTATAATAGATCTACAACTACCTCTGTATTTTTGTGTGCAAACTTGCCACTGCATTTATTTGCAATAAACATGTTTTCTTTGGATAGCTTTCAAAAAATTATTTCTTAGAACTTAGTTCTTCGTCACACATATAAACAATTTTTTCTCAGTACAATTTAAATTTTTTATGCATATCAAAAGATGCAATAATAACGTATAATTTTTTAACTAGTTACTAAAATTGGAATTATTATATTTCGAATTTTATAGAAGTAAAGCATTGACCCTTTTATAAGACAAAAATATTTTGTAATTTTTAAGTTTTTTATATTTATGTTAGGTTTAAAACTAACTCATTTGATTATCTGTATTAAATGACATCTTTGTAAATTTAAATATATTTATCGCCATATAATGTATATATAACGAAAGTTTATACAAATCATAACTTCCTTAATTTTATTATACATATATACATTATATTTTGAAGCCCATGATATGAGTTTTATCAATAAATATGATATAATACTTATCTGTATACTTATTGTGCTGTCTAGTTTTATT
>JAQGCH010002877.1:0-11711 GCA_034699485.1 Nanhermannia elegantula
ATGTCAACAAATAAGTTGTGATTTTTAAACAAATTCCTGAAGACATCACTATATTTGAGTGAATCTTCTATTTTATAATTAAAAGTAAACACTATTTTATGACAAACCATAAAAGCCATAAAAGCGAAGATAAATGGAAGGGCTGTTAGGCTGGACTCAAAGTTTTAGATTGAGGCTCAGGTCAGGTGAACACCAGTCTAGGCTTAGACTTAGTTTAGAATGCATTCAATTTCTTTTCGTTGTGTAGATTCAGTGATATCGAGCCGGGTCTGAGATTTTGTGGATACCCCTCACTATCGACAGTCTGCATATATTCCCTATTTTTCTAATAATACAGATATTTGTATTATTTATTTGTTTAATTCGCTTTAAATTAAGTTTTAACTTGAAATTAGGAACATAGATATACTTTTAAAAAAAATTGTAGATATAATTATAATATTTGTAGATTTTATGGACAGCTACGGGTAGATTTCTTAACCTGTCTTCAGCATGAATTAAGTCAAAACTAAATCAATTTTTTGTTTTTTGGTGTATTTGTTTGAAGCCATTCAAAAAAACTTCGCGATACAAATATTTATGACAATAATGATCTTTAAAACATCAATATTCATGATAATCAGTTGCAAAAAATGAATTGATTGTTGTAAAAAATCATTTTTAAGCTTTTTTAATTTTAAAGTTATAATTGTAAACCTAAAGCTTAAATAATACAATTATTATGTTAGTCAAGTCTAGACATCAAATAATACTAAATAAAAATATTTTCAAAATTAACTAAATTTTCAAAATTTGTATATCAGACAGAATTATTTACAGAGACGAGAGTCTCCTCGAAAAGTTTTGTTCGAGACTCGAGAGTCTGAACTCTTGGAAACACCGACCACTAATAAGAACCCTTTCCTATGCTTTAGTATTAATGTTATTAATGAGCTTTAATTACTAAATGTATATTTTTATACAATTTAAGCACTTCAATTTATGTAATAATGTTAAATTTCTATTTTGCTTTTGAGCAAATATTTTTGCGAGGTATTTTCGAGAAATGAACTTCTCGAGCCTGAAAAAATTTTAGCATCGATACTTGATTCTCGATCGAGTCTCGACTTTCTCAAAATTCAATTAACATTGAAAACATATCTGACTTTCAAAAAATTTATTATTAATATAAAATTAAGACATTATCAGAATTTTAATGAATATAAATCAATATAATTAATTATTGGATTATCAATAATTCTTATTTAAAAACACAAGTTGATTGATTAAATCAGGCTTTAAAGATGTGCACTGTTTACCATGTGATTACAAGCTTTATAGAATATTCTCTCAGATAAAACAGAATATAAAATATAAGTAATAATTTATTAATTCTAGTTTTCAGCGATTTACTATATATTGAATGATAATTAGGCTTAGGTGACCAACTGTCCAGATTTTGGACAGTTTTTAAAAAATTCAGTGCTTGGCCCCCCCCCCTTTAAGTTTTTCTCAAAATAAAAATTTATAAAAGTGTTATCCTTTGGTCCCCCTTTGATTTATAAGCTGTCCAGATAATGCCCAGTTTTAAACTTATTAGACTGGGTCACTCTAATTTAGGCTTCAATAAGTGATCAGTTTCCTGAATTTTAAATCTCTAATACTATATTCTGTACTTGTTTTAATTCATGTTATCAAAAATTTCGAGACTCGACGAATCTTGAAATGCCTCTCGATCGAGACTCGAGACCGGATACACTAGTAAATATTGAAAAAAGCCTTCTCGTTTGAATTGCGCCCTTTACAAGAGAATTTCCCATAGCATTTGGCTTAAATCCATTTTAAAGGAAAAATAAATTTTGTTACTTTAGCTCAATTAAAATAAAAATATAGTAAATAAAAAATAAACATTAGACACTAACATCTCATGGACACTAAAGGTTAAGGCAAAATTTATGAATTAATGATCAAAAGTGTTCAAAAATGTTCCGCACGTTCTCCTGAGTGTTCCCAATGTTTTATAATTTATTAAATTAATTTAAATATAATAATTATTATAATATTTGAAGAATTGATGAACCAGATGAACATGTGATGTCATTCGAGTCCAAATCCTTCTGCATTAGAAATAGCAATCACTAGTTTTTCTCGTAAAATATTTTTAGACTTATATCGAGGTATAACGAGCTGATTGAAGCAGGTGTGAGATATCGGTAACCTATTATAGGGGTGATTGCTTTCATTAACATTTAATTGATCTAAATTTAAACTACAGTATAATTAATTACATTTCAATATTGCTATTAATAGCTGATATTTTGAAAGACATTTCACTCATGCCATTGATAGGCACTCTATCACTTCCCGTCGCAAATCTTAAGAATTCTTTTTGCATATCAAAGTTGAATGACTTAATGATATCCCAAAATTCCTTAATATAATTATCGTCTTCATTAAAGCCATCATAAACAGTGACTTTTCTGAGCTCTTCCATATCAATAGTAGGACAGCCGCAGACCAGCATTTCTACCTCTTCTGGTCTTAGCATCTGTTCAATTGATTAAATATAAAAAAGGACAAACATTTGTATTAAGTTAGGTATAAGTCATAAGTATTCTCACTATTAAAGCATTAGAAGCACAAACGCTATGAAATCCCAAATAAAAAGCTTTGAACGGTTGGAATATTGCCTTATTTAACACTAAATCCATATATAGCTGAACGTATTCTGAAATTAAACACAAATTAATATACAATTCATTTTGGAAAAAATGTGATATATTATAATCATTAACCAAATCTATTTTCATTGGTTACAGCGATGTCTTGTCCGTCTGTCTTCAATACATGTGTTTTCATTTCTCCAAATTCTTCAACAGAGACCTAATTTTTAATAACAATTTTTAAACAAAAGCATTTGATTTGCTCTTAACTGTTTGCAATTGAGATTTTAAATATTGCTGTCTTTTATTTGATAACACAGTGCAATTTTCAGAATAACAATTTTATATTTGAGTGCTTATTCGGTTATCACATGTAATTTATAAAATTCTGTTGACTAAAACCTCTTTTTTAGCTACAGCTAAGTTTAAATTAAATTCACCTGAAACGTCATGCAAAAGTCCTCTTCAACATTTCCTTCGTAAGCAAGCAATTCTTTGAGACCAATTGCAACGTCCTTCCAATCAAAATCAAATTTTAAATTTTAACAGTGCACAGGAGGTATCTGTTAGTCTGGCTCAATCTCTTTTGTAGATTTTATGGCATTCTGCATATTAAATGATAAAAATTTTATGCAAAAACCCCAATTAATAGCAACAGGTAATATATATTTAGTTATTTGTGGGTTTCGTACAAAATTTTTATCATTTAATATGTAGAATGCAAGTCAAGTCAAGTATAAGTCTGCAAAAGAGATTAAGCCAGACTATCGCTCTAACAGATACCTCCTGTGTAACCCATTTACAGTGAACTTGGTTATAGTGAAAACCCGCTTATAGTTAAGAGTTGGATATGGACATCACTGTTTGTTTATAGTGAAACTCCGTCCGCCGTTTATAGTAAAGGCTTTGGTCTGTCCCTACTATTTCACTATAAAGGGGTTACATTATATTACATGTTATTATTTTTATAATTTTACTGATTTACGATTTACTTTTAAAATTTATAACTAAATAATAATTAGCAAATCAATGTCTGAAAATTTCTTAACATATCAATAATCATTTTATAAAATAAGTTTTCCCTTAATTAAAGAGAGGAAAATAATAATAAAATCACAAAACCTCGCATAGAAAATAAGATTCCAGAAAATAATCTTTTAAAATCAATTTAAACTATTATTGAACCTTTTTATTCACAGAGAGAATAATGGCTCTGAGGATTTTTAGTGCTTCTTCAATCCTTCTCCATCTCAAAAAATTCATTAACTATTGTTGTTTAAAATTAATATAATATTAGCGGCAAATAACCTAATAGAGGTCAGATTTACCTTTGAAATTTACAGTTTCAAGCTGTAACTTAAATTGATTATTTAATTTGATCAATTTCCATTTTTTATTGTATTTTAGAAAACTATATATTTGTTTTAGTTTACAGCTTATACCTGTACTCATAATTCTTGAGTTATTTATTTAATATAAAGTTTGAAATAGAAAATTTGAAAGGTCAAAATTTGAATACCATCAGCTTATTTACCGCTAATATTATATTAATTTTAAGTGACAGTAATTTATGGATTTTTTAGATGAAACAGGATTGAAGACCAAGCAGCACTTAGGATCCAACCCTACTGAGTTATGATTTTACTTACAGGCATAACTTCAGAGAAGTCATCCATTGTTATATTGCACATTCCAACTGGTGAATGGTCTAATTCTTGAGGAACGACTGGAGGACTTAACAGTTTTTTGAAGCAAAGCGTTGGAAAGTGAAGATCAAGTATTCTGGCGGATAAAAGTTTCAGATTATTTATGAAATGAAGAATTTTGTGCTATTAAGTATAAAATTTATATAAATGTGCTCTGAATTAAAACAATGAAAAATAAGGGCAAAATATTCAGTTTAAGTGAAAAATAATATAATAGTAATAAAGTTGGATCCGATTAATCGCTGTCTAGAAAAGGCATTTTTTGATAGAACCCTAATAAGTTTAGTTAAAAATAGTTTTGATATCTGTCTCGATTGAAGACAAATTTTCTTTCCAAAACTTAAATTAACTGGAATTTAAGGATTATTGCGTTTTGTAGACAATGATTTATTTTCTATAATATATTATTAAATTAAAAAATTACATTGAATTGTAAACTGCGAGTCCCATCAACTACATCGAATAATCATCAAAAGTTAAGGAAATGAACTCTATTTTTTAAATTTAATCAAGTATTCAACTAAAATAAAATAAAAAACTGAAGGATACGACTCCAATTAGATTATATTCTCGAAGATTTCCCATTTGGGCTGTACTGAACCAATAGCATCTCGCCTTACTGTGATATACGAACATACCTGAAGTTTAAGTGTTTTAAAGCAAACATTAATATAATTTACAAGTGAACCATTCAAATTTCTTTTTCAAACAAATGCGATACAATTAAGCGTCTATTTTATATTTATAAATAGATTTTTTCTTAAATGATTTATAATTGACTTACAATTTGAATGTTTACTACTTAACACATATTAGTGATACAGAAAGAGACAGAAACATTCCCTTTTCATTCCTATTAAAGAATTTATTCTGATCCCTATTCCCATTGCCATGTTTTATAACTAAAGTCTTATTGTTTAGAAAGTTAATTATAGTATTATAATCATTGAGTGATAACTATTGAGTCATATGTATAGGGTTTTAGATTCTTTTCATCTGTGTTTCTGTTCAGTCAATATTTTAATAATTATTGGTTCTTAAAATTGAGATTCACATTCCCATTGCAAAATATTACTGATGCACATTCCACTCCATTCCCGTGGAAATATGGTTTGTGTCGCTATTGCACAGATTTTTGGCAAATATTATATTTGGTTAAATCGCATTTGTTTTGTTATTTGTATAAAAATAAACTTTGATTACCATAGTCCTGATGAAATATTTGTCTAATTAATAGCAAGAACCATTCTTTGGTGAGTCCTCCCATGTCAAGCCCTGGTTCTCCAACGAATGTCACTTTTAATTTCTTTTTGAGATCATTTTGTTTTCGAGCGATCTTAATATATATTATATTAAAATTATGTTATAATAGTATAAAAATTAGATTTAGTTTTAATTTAATGATTAAATTTTCTTTAAAAGTTATAATAGTCAACAACAATGATGTCCAAAAGCTTAGGATGAGCCTAGACTCCAGGTTCGGCTCAAGAGTTCCTTTTGAGTCTGAGGCTCAGACTCTAAGCTCTTTAGCCTAGGCTCAGGCTCGAGGCTCTTAACTGTACTTATGTTATCTTTGATTATTAATTATATTTATATATGGATTTTGCATTACATTTATACTGTATATTAAAAAGCACTTTTATATTCTGTATATAATCACTGTATGTCTTAGCAATTCAAAAAATGCCATTTATATTTTTACCCTGTTGCTCCCTAAAAAATTATTGCATCATAGCTTCTTGCAAAGTTATATGCTAACAAAGGGAAAGTGAAAATTTATCTGTAGGCTATAATGAATTTTATCCTTGTCGGCATACAACCTCGCGTGAAGCTATGATTGGTACCCAACAGTATGTAATTGTTAAATATGAAAGCTTATATGGTCCAGGCTCAGGCTCGTCCTTTTCGAGCTTATGGGCATCATTAGTCAACAAATTTTATTCATTCATGTATTCTATTTATTTTCCGTAAAATCTGTCTATAAATTCATAAAAGTTTCAAAAATATAACAATGGATTTAATCCGGACTTAATAGCACATCAGGTCTGTTGAAATTTAAAACTAAACTTTTCGAGTTTCGCGTTTAATCAAACATAACTAAAGCTAAAATATAATTCAAAGGCTGTAAGATTTAATCTCAATATAATACCGATATTAATTAAATTGTCAGCTTAGGCTCAAACTTAATTAAGTCATTAAAAGCCATTTCAATTATTCAATGCTTGTTTCAAAGTATCTTTTTGATGAACATTAGATGAAATTTAATGTCAAGGGTTTGAATTCTTGCTCGCATTTAAATCTATTTAAACATTAGGAAAAATAATTGAATTTTGATCCTCAAAAGTCCAGAGTTAGTATAACTCTTGACTAGTGCTTTTGAGTTTAAATTTAGGACTTTTACTTAAAATTAAGTTAATTTAAGTTAAAGTTTTTCAAATAATTTAAGTTAATTTGAGTTTGTTTTGAAAAACTCAAAATCAATTGAGTTTAGTTTAAGTTTTCAGAGTTTAAATTTAAGTCAAAATAAAAGCAAATTTCATAATTACAATAAATAAAAAAACTAAAGGATTTTCTTATAATTAAACACTTTAACATTAAATTTCAATTAAAGAATATTCTATTTTATTAAAATTGAAGCCTCTCTCAAACTCGCTTAAAGCTTAAAAAGTTTGAAACTACTTTTATCACAATCATAACAATGCTTATTCAGTAAAAAAAAGTTTTAACTTATAATTGGATAATCATTAGCAAAAGCCTTAGTAGAAAAATAAGGCTTAATATCGATTCAATCTAAAGCAGTATTACTAGTACTTTATTTTTTATATGTTAAGTACTTTTGTGAATATAATTGGCAAAGCTTGAGGGCAATCAAAATTTCAGAAATTCTTATGGCTTAATAGAATAGTATTGAAAAAAATTTCTTTAGGACAAAATTTCTCTTGATTTGAGTTTCTGTTAAAATAACAGCATTTTTAAAGTGACATATCTTTGCTGTCGAACAATATAAATTTTAATACTTTGTAAAGTTATATGATTGTGATTGTAATGAATTGATAGTTAATCATTTAAATAATAAACTTATATATACCTCATTCAGTGAATCTGATACAAGATTTGGTCTTCTAATGTTCAAATTGAGAAAGAATACGTCTATATCAGCCACTTGTTGATGTATTGCGCGATTAAGAAGACTTTGCTATAACGGTTACCCCAAAAAATGAATAAATATTTTAATTTTAAACTCTAATATAAGTTCAAATAATAAATTAAACATAAATTAATGTAATTATGCGAAAGTGAACAGCAAAAGCTTATCGAATTAACTGTTAGCTATTCTTTGAAACAGCTTACCCTTGCATTCAGTATCATTTGTTGCTCAGAATCTCTTTGAAGAACTTCAAAAAATAGGATAAATACACAATTGAGACCAAAGTAAACTAAATTATTTTAAACATGCAATGCTCACTGGTTTTCTTTGCAACGATGCTCAATATAAACGGGTATTGACAGTATGAAAATCTAAATTTAATTGAAAATTATCAAAATTTATTTATTTGAAAATAATTAATCGAAATACTTATTATTTTTAGAAGGATTTTGCCATCTGTAGTATTCAGACATTAGATTGATGTGGTCTAAGGCGTAATTGTAGAATTCGGTGTAGTTTATTAAATTAGGCATATTTTTGTTATTGGCTGCATCTGAACAAATAGAAGTATATTGATTATAAGTAAAACTTAATAGTCATAAAATAACTTTAATTTCTTACTTAATAATGCGAGAACACGAGTCGCACAAGGAATCCAAAAGCGACTTTTGTTAATTGAGGGTAATTTATGACGATTTGCAGGTGGAAACTCTCGAATTGTAATGAATTGCAAAAGTCGCTTAACGAGAGATCTTAATCTTTCAGGTTCTGATCTAAAATTTGAATAAATTATCTATAATCAGGGTTCGCCAAGGCAGGGGTGTTGGGGTGTATATACCCCCTGGAAAGTTGGAAAACTGGACACCCCTCAAGATTTTTCCTAAATCCTAAAAAATTGTCTATCAAATCTGATGAGTTTTACTTCTCCCCCTCCCCCTCCGCTAGAATTTCAAAATTTTTCAGACTTGGAACCACAACCCCTTGACGCGAACAGGTCTGGTAAACCCTGTCTATAATTAAGTTATTGATCAGATTTATTGTCTTGGTTTTGGGAATAAAACATTACATGCTCTGCATTATTGAATTTAAGCATTTTCAATATAAATATTTATTTCAATATATTCTATTTTAAGGTCAATCGCTTATATTTAATGATGTTAACGCTCGGCGCTTACGCTCGCGCTCGGGGAAAATGATAGGCGCTTGTCGATCCCTCACTACTAGTATTAAAATAATTGTAAACCTTTAATGCTTTAACTCAATAAAGAATACATACAAAAGTAAATGAAATTAGAATGAAATAAAATAAAGCAAAGTTTGTTTATTTGAATAGAATATTGTAAATTAAAGAATTGAAAGTTACTTTGAAAACCAGTGGATTAATAATTGATGATCTCCGCTACTAATACTTATTATACGTTTCAACAAATGAGCAAAAACGCTATACGATGACTGAGAGCTGAATATCGGATTCTTTGAGCAGAAGTTTTAAAGTTTACTATTTTATGATTACAAAAGAACTGATGTAAAAGTTTTTGACTCACTTGAAGTAAAATAAATAGAGCACGCGTTTCATCCTTTGCCTTAAGTCTGATATAAACAAAATAAATTCAATTTTATCTAAACTGTTACCTTATATTCATGGTTTTTAAATAAGAAATAACATACTGATCACTAGATGTTAGCGAAGATATGACGCCTTTCAGAACTGTTTTACTTATGAACGAAGGCTTAAAAGAAAAATTGGATAAATAAATAAATAGAATCAGAAATGAAGTCACAATTTTTTACGAGATCGTTGAGTTCGTCGTAAACTGTAAAAAGCAATTCAGTTTTCAGTTCTGGATCTGTCAGTTGAGCGCTCTCTTGATCCGGATTCTTCTTAAAAAGGGCATTAATTTCAACATAAGAACTAAATGTTTTCTCATAGAAATCATGTAATGAAGTATAATCAGCGCAATCACTCGCCATTTTTAGTTGATTTCTATAATTTGCAAAATATATATCAAATATTTTATAATCCAGTCATAAATTAATACTTGAATTCTTCAATAGATTTATCACGTTTTGGATAATGAATAGAATTAAACTGATATTTGTTGTTAAGCTTTAATTCTGGGTCTTCCAGAGCTTTCTTTATAAAGTCAGGAGTCTTTGAATTGTTTCTGATACCAAAGTTAGTCAGTTGTCTTCCTTCAGAAAAATCGTGAGATTCTTCGAGTGTATGATTAACTCGATTGCCATGAATTGGAGGCAAAGTTAAATATAAATTAGAGGCACCGTCCTCTGCCACAGTCGGTCGGAATAATAGACCAGTTATATAGGTATGAATAACACCTGTAATCATTATTTTATTTAATTAATTAATTAAAGTTTCATTTATTGTGTGATATATTTAAAAAGCATAGGAAACAGACCATTGTATAAGATATTAAATAATTGTATATAAATTTATAGCATATCATAATAAATATATAGCAGATTATTACCCAAACCATCTGTAATAAGTGGTCCAAATCCAGTTACTCGTAATATTGGTCGATGAGAGTCCTATATTGAATAGATATTGATTTGTTTTAAATTATTTTCGCCAATGAAATAAATGAAATACAATAATATACTAATTTGCTTTAAAGCAAATGCTTTAGAATATGATTTGAATTTTGAACACTATCAACAAATGAGCGGTATCACAAATTAGAAGTTGCAATAAATGGATGAAAAGGTATTTGGAGGTTTTCCACTCCTAAACATTAATGAATTTAAAAAATTTGTATGAATTGTTGGGACAGAGATTTTGACCTCATATGACCTGCTGCTAAATGTTTACTAATAAATGTATGTAATTTGCTGAGAAAAACTGAATAAAAATTAATTAATTCTGATCAATAACTTACTAATAAAAGTAGTATAAAAATGAATAGATATATTTATTTTTGTTTGGCCTAAAATCTCTTAACTTGAGTAGGGCAACGCATCAAGCTTTAAAGTTACGAAAATTCAATAGAGTGTAGCTTATCCTAATTGTTTGAGATTAGTGTCTAATTCAAGCTTTTCAAATGTTTTTGCATCGCAAGTATTCTATCAGATCTTATATGATATTTAAATTTTTTTTGTCTTACTCATTATAAGCTCCATCATTAATACAATTATATAATTAATTTTATTCTTATTTCAATAGTTAAAATTTTTTAATAAATAGTGATATAAAAAGGCTTTATTACTCTGATATAAAAAATGAACCAATTTTAAAGTTAAGAAAATTTCTAATATAAAGTACAGTTTGTGCTTATTTGAAATATTGTTGTTCGGCATTTCAAATTGATCACATATTTATCATTTATGATACATCTATAAATTGAGTTCTTCAACTGAGCAATTTGATGCCATACACGAAATACGTGACAGCCAGATTCCGTTTTGATTTATACATTTCCAAAACAGGTTACAGTTAGCGTACTCTGCTTAGGTTATAATGGAAATAAGATCGGCCCTTTAGGCCTCTCAGCTATGCCCTACCGTCCGTCACAAGGAGGTTACTTACGATGAGATCACTTCGATCGTCCGTTTAATTTTGATAATTGCCAACTCTTTAAAATGGAAATATTGATATTTTATACAGGATATGGGAACATGCTATCCAAATATAATTGCGTTGCCGTATAATTGCTCGTATATGATATCAAATTGTTCAGCTCAAAAAACTGAATCCATAGATGTATCATATATGAAGATGTGTATGAAGATCTATCATATGTTCTGAAATTTGGAGTTATATTTTGTAGTCTGAAAAGGAACGATCTGACAGGGATTATCACTTTTGAAATTATTACAAACGAGGTGCTTATTAATACATATAAAACATATTAACCAGTCTTATTACAGGGTATTAATATATTAACAGTTAAGACTTGAACTGTTCAAAACCAGTGGTTAATCGGGCCTAAAAATGACTAAAAAATGATACAGGTATTAATCGAGCACATTATATCCTAGTAAGGTAAAAATTTCTTAGGACTCTAACAAATGATTCAAAAGGGAGTCGAGCACTTGATTTTTTTTAAATAGCTAAAATTCTGTCCAGACCAACCCAAATCTGCATATATTGTAAACGTTTAGATATTGTTATATGTTTGTATGTACACTCGTCAGTCACCTGAAATTAGACAGCGTTCCAGCTTTACTCTAATACCTAATAGCAATGTATTATAAATC
>JAQGCH010002878.1:0-11709 GCA_034699485.1 Nanhermannia elegantula
AAACCCCCCCCCCCCCCCCCCCAAGTCTAATAAAAGTTACATTCGTACACCAAGTGACTCATAACCCAACCCCCTCCCATGGATATTGTGGACCGAAATTAGTTAGTTGATGTGGTATATCAGTAGTAATCCATTTATTTAAACAGATAATAGAAATAACATTTAGTCAAAAAATGAAATTAGTTTTAAACCCTTAACTATTCACATTTTTTCTGATAGTTGAAGGACAAATTTTGTTTGAGTCATTATACTCTAGGGTGATCAACCATTTAGATTTTGGGCTATTTTTCAAAATTATAGTGCTTGGTTCCTCCTTTGAGTTTTTCTCACAATAAGTATTTTTGAAAAAATATCCTCTGGCCCCCATTTGATTTTTCAAGCTGTCCAGATTAGGATTAAATTAGACTTGGTTACCCTATTATACTCCTACACACGTAGTTATTTAAATGATAATTAACTGAATTTTAAATGTAAAATTTGTTCACAATTCATTAGCTGATAAAACGACTGACAAGTTTAGGAAACATCTGAAAACTATTTTTGTATATAAGTTATACTATTGTTCACAAATGATAAGAACACTACATCTTTACGGGGTTTTGTAAACCATGAAAAAATTCTTTATTGATTAATAAATTATAGGGAGAAATAGTATTGAAAAAATTTCTATAATTTTTTATGAGAAACTTTCTCCAAACTTTTTGTAGAAAATTTTATTAATTATTACTTATTTTCTGTTAGACTTATTCTTTAATTTGCATAATTTTAATTAGATTTTATAATTCAACAGGTTAACACACTTTGTTATTTCAAAACGTGATTATCGATCATTCACATCGTCCAAACCAGAGATGGCCAAAGGGGTGTATTTAGGATGTCCAAGGCTCCGAAATTTATCTTTACCCCCTCTTGATTTTTAAACCCTCGCCCAAAGAAATTTTGAGGAACAATTTGAAAAAATTTTACCTTAGTCTCTTCTTTTATTTCTAGGTCCTTTGAAGAAATTTTGATCAAAAATTTTTGGGACACCCCTCTAAGGCTTTATATCTTGACCATATCTGGTTCAAACTATCCCCTGTGTAAACAGTTTATTTAATTAATGCAATGAGCATGAAAACTCATCGAGGTTATTGAAAAAATGTCCGGAACGATTCACCGACAATAAATGAGGCAATTCTTTTAATTTTTCAAGTTTCTTATAAAGTTATTGAGTAAATTAAGAGTCGATTTTTATGTTTATTAGACAATTAAGTAGAAATATAAATGAGAAATTTGTCTAAAACTAATGAATATTAAGGTATTTGTAAAAATATAAAATTTTGAATATAAAAAATAAGTTAAATTCAAATGCCTCAAAAATTATTGATTGTAGACAAATATTATTTTAAAATTCGCAATTATGGGTTCAAATTTGCATAGAACATAGGTTAATTTATCACAAATACGACTTAAGAAAGAGTAACCTAGGGTGACCAAGTTTAATATAGTCCAAATCTTGACAATATCTGGACACCTTAAAATATTAAAGGGGGGACCAAAGGATAATTATTTATAAATTGTTATTTTGAGAAAACCTCAAAGGGGGGGACCAAGCACTATTTTTTTGAAAATCACCCAGAATCTGGACAGTACAGATGAAATCTGGACGGTTGGTTACCCTAGTTATTACTAAAATTTTATTTCAGTTATTATTTGTGAGTTCGGCTAGGCTAGGTTAGGTTACCCATTACGCATTAACAAGTCCTTATAAATGAGTAAATAATAAAATTATTAACATTAACACTAATAAGACTATATTTAAACGCAGATAACAAGTATTCCTATAAGAACATCAGCTAAAGTTCAAGTGAATCTAAATATTAAGCGAGTGGATGACCAGACGTATGAAATAATGTTTTCAAAAAATATTAAACACTATATACTCTATGCTGACAATAAAAACAATTGAGTTTTATTTGATTTTCAGAGATATGGAAAAAATATATGAATCTATTGTGCCATATGTTTGGATCCATGTGGTGAGAAAAACAAACTATATTTTTGTGTACAGTTTATAATTTTAAAGAAATAGTAAAGAATATAAGCTTTTGTGTCAGACATATATGAATCAGAGATGGGAAGGGGGTGTGTAGGTGGAGTGTGCCAAGGGAAGGGAAGGGGGGACTAAGGTAAAATTTTCAAAAATTCTTGAAAAAACTCAAAGGGGGACCAAGGTAAAATTTTTTTAGAAATAGTACCCACCCCTGGACTTCACACCTTCCCAATCTCTGATATGAATGCGAATGAAGAAGAGGAGCCTCTGCTTTAAAGTATTAAAACATATTAAAACATATAAACATATAAAGTACTGAGTTAAGCCTTATATGCACATACACTTTAAAGCAGAGGCTTTTCTTCTTCATTCGCGTTCATATGCATTGAACTTAAACATATACTGTTCTACTTTTAATACAAACTTTTTCAAATAAAGTATTAAATAAATATTAGCCCGGGGGTACCCGCGCGACGGTCTAATTTAACATTAGAGTTTAAGGACTGCGGGTGGGTCGGGTTGCAAAAATTGTG
This sequence comes from Nanhermannia elegantula, assembly GCA_034699485.1. Taxonomy (NCBI): domain Eukaryota; kingdom Metazoa; phylum Arthropoda; class Arachnida; order Sarcoptiformes; family Nanhermanniidae; genus Nanhermannia; species Nanhermannia elegantula. Next base: position 2,566 of record JAQGCH010002878.1, read on the forward strand.
CTTTGGCACACCTATATTTACAAAGGCTCATATTTTTATTGAAACAATCTGACTTCCTGAAATGTGGATCCTTTTATTATTGGAGACTCCACAGTGTTAGTGGCGTAGCCATTTTTCGGTAAATAGGTCACTGGTTAATTTTTGGACAAATTAATGGTCGGTGTCTCCATTCCAGGTGATACTGGGCCATAATATAAAATTTATTCGGCTCTAAAGTGGCTAGTATTCGTGTTTTTAATATTGCACTGCACTGTATGTACTAAATCGCAATACGAATACGTAACCTTAAAGATAATCTTAAACTTTGTATTTTTTTAACTGTCATGGTCAGGAATCTCGATTCACTTTTTAATTAAAGTATGTTTACGGGAAGGTTATTAAGTATTAAATAAGTAACTTTTATATCATAACTAAAAATTGGAAACGGGAGAAATTTTCAATTTGAAATAAGTAGTAGAATACGTATTTAGCTATTACAGTATTATAAATAATTTTTAGCTTAATTTAAATTTGTAAATATTAAGTTTATGTATCAAATCTAAAGAGACCCCCAAAATATTGCTATACGATCTCTAAAGGGGTAGCAACCTACACTTTTAGAACTTTTGCTTTAAATGCGGTTTCCAAGTCTGTTGAGCCCAAATCTGGAAGGAATTAGAGGTCTAAAATACAAACCGGCACCCTGGGTTTGCAGGAAACCCGTGGGTGCGGGTTTAAAAAAATTTCATGTTTTAGGCCTCTAGGGAGAATAAAAAATCAAAAGGGAGCCAAGCTATGTGATTTACAAAACTTAACTGAATCCGGGAGACTCCCGGTAATCCTGGACAGCTGGAAACCGTAGCTTTAAATAATGAGGTTTATATTATGTCACGCTTTTAAATAATAATACGATTTGATACTTATGGACAATAAATGTGAGTAAGACTAATGTGTAAATTATTTTAATTATTTAAAACCTCATTTTTTTAAGTCGGTTATATTTCCAATGTGGTTAACATTATTGATAATGGCATTGGTGTTTTTTACCTATGCGATTGATGGACTTGCTATTTTAGGAATCATAGTACTTTTTCTTCTAATCGGATATAAATTTAGCCGAAAAAATACGGTAAGAATTAATTTTCCTATAAATTATTGGTTGAACTATTGTATAAAATAAGTTTTACATAACTTTTATTTGTATCAATAAAATTTCGGACCTTGGGGTGTACACCCCTATCACACACCCCCTTCCCCATGTCTGTTCCGGAACACGATCGAAAGTAAAAATAATTAAATTTCGTTCCAATTTTCGTTGAAATAGAAAGAACTTAAAGCACATTACATTTGAGCTACCTTAATATTTAATTCATCTGAATAAAAATAATTGACGTCATATTTAAATTTTTTTATCATGAAAAAAATTTTAAGATCAGAAATTGAATTGAATTGAATTGGATATTTATTAATATTTTTAGGTGGATATACAAGAGGTATGGGCTAAACCGGCAACAAGCAACTTGGGCAATCGGCAAAAGGCAACTGGCAATTTAAAAATTCGACAACTTAGTCAATCAGGAACTTAATCTACTGCAACAATTTAATTCATTATTTCATGTGATACTTATATCTGAAATAAATTAAAGTATTAATAATTTTTAATGCTTAAAAATTCTATTGTTCTTTATTTATTGAATAACATTAAAGAAATAATAATTGTGTGACATCTAATTATATTTCAAATTCAATTAATAATTATGGAAGAAAATGAAATTAAAAATTTTCTAAAATGCGAAACAAGTATTTAATCTTAAAACATAATTTTATTGAGGTGACAATTTTACTGTAAATTTAATTCAAAAATTCATATTAAATTAAAATAAAAGTTATATTCCTTTATAATACGAGAAATATTCATAAATAATTTCTTAATTTCCATTCGAATATCGTGACAACGGTTTTAAAAATATCGTATCAGATCTTATATGAAATTTAAATTTTTTGTCTTATTTATAAAATAATTTTTCTCCTCTGAAAAAAATTAATTATTGAATTTACAAATATAACTAGGTTTCATCTCATAATCTCGAAAACAAAAATCTCAAATATAATATCTTTGTACAAAATATCAAAATAAAATTAATGCACACCTAACCTAACCTAATTTTTTAACGAAATTTTATCGTAATTATTGAATATGATAAAAAAATTTAAATTTTAAAAAGTATTAAAATTTTCGAGATTATGACGCTTTACGATATAACTGAGTTAATGGTTGAGTTTATAATGACAAAATAATTTTAACTAAATAAGACCAAAGATCAAAATATTATATAAGGTACGATACAATATATCTAAAAAGTATTCAAATCCTTTTAATTTGACACCGGTCTCAGCTCATTCGGATGAGTGGTCGGTATGCTATACCCAATTAAATTTTCGAAATTTTCATGTTTAATGCAATGCCCTACTCAAGTAAAGATATGTTAGGCAAAATAAAAATACACGTTTCCAATCATATTTTGTCTAGTTTTGTGTCCATGTATTAGAATTTAAAAATTATCATTCAATTTCTCTGGGAGGATTTACAAGAATAATTTACCTATCTTAAAAAGAATTTGAAACCCCTTTCAGCCCAATGTTCTTCCCAACATGTGGTTTATTCAAAAAAAGTTTCAAAAATCCATTAATAATTACTAGTAGTAAACCCCGAAAAACCGGGTCAGTTAATTTTGGCGAAGCGTGTTCTTGTATAGACATATAATAAATAAACATTAATATAAAATTTGGTTGGGCCACATGCAAACACTTGTGACGCTCGGGGTTGTAAACAACTGATTTAGTGTTTGAAAATATATCTTTATCAATATCATTAGTAGTGCAGCTGTGCACTATTAATGATATGGTGATATGCAGATATAAGAAGTAGCTGCTACTCATCAATATACTGGTGCATTAAGAAAAATATATTAAATATCATACACTTATTTGTTATACATGTATTGCCATTAAGAAAAGGATAAATTTGTAAAATATTTTTTTGTTTAACTTATTAATGCAATTACGTCATAGATAAGCGTATAATCGTATCTCTTTCATATAGATTATGCAAGCTAACATTTGTATTAAATAGTATTACGCATTATTTTAAGAAAATGTCTGATATTTTAACAAAATTTAAACTTATAAATAATTTAGATATAGAATTTGTAAAATCAGTAAAAATTTTCTTTGTGTTCTTAGGCGTAGGAAACGATGAAGTGCTAGAACTTCCTATAAATAGAGTTAAGAGAAACATTCTCATAGTAACAAATGATGATATAGTTTATGCGCTGGGTATTAATAAAACTGGTGGACTTGGTTTAGGTCATCAAAATATTGTAAATGCACCAGAAATTGTTGGCGAATTATGCTATAAAAAAGTGATAAAATTTGCGAGCGGTGTGAATCATGCGACTGCTCTTACAGAAAATGGGCATATCTATTGTTGGGGTTGGAATTATGCCGGTATAATGGGTGATGGATCATGTGTTAAGGACGTATGTTATAAACCTGTGTTAAATGATTACCTTAAAAATGAGAGAATTATTAGCATAGATTGTGGGGCTGACCATACAATGGCCTTGACAGATTGCGGTTTGGTATATGCATGGGGTTATTGCTCCCTAGATATTTCACCAAATTTCCTCTTGCCATTTAAGATCAATACATTTGATGGCCAAAAAATTAAATTTATTTCTTGTGGTTACGCACATTCCATGGCTCTGACAGAAACTGGAATTGTCTATAGTTGGGGGTATAATGAATTTGGGCAAGTAGGCACAGGAAATAGGGAAAAAGTAAATGAGCCTAAAAGGATTTTCATACGTGATTATGAAGATATCAGTTACACTGATAGTGATAGCCCTGATATTGTCATTGATCAAATATGTTGTGGCCTTAATCATAGTTTAATGGTTTCGAGAGAAGGTGATGTTTATTTCTTGGGTAGTCATGATGTTGTTGAAAAAAGATATGGGGAAAACTTTAAAGTGCACTTGGTACCTACTAAAATTGATATTTCAGATAAAATAATTAATGTGGCTGCAAATATGAATCTTGAATTTTCAGCCTTACGGTCTGTTAATAATGTATATTATTTTGTGGGTAAAACTGGTAGGAAAAGACGTGCTGAACCAGAGAGAACAATATTTAAATCTTTTAACGAAATGTTTATAAGATTTTTTGAAATAACTTTCCAAACGGTAAATCTATTAAGTTATCAAAATTCTGTTAATGAGCCCGACCATGACTTTGGTATATTATGTAATAATGAAGAAAATGCTCATTCCTCAAATTGTCTGCCTGAAAATATACCTAAACAATCTAGTTCTTACACAAATATTGGACGATATAAAAATGAATTCGATCAATTGATATTGTTAGGTGAAGGTGCATTCGGGAAAGTTTATAAAGTGAAGAATTTATTAGATAAGCATTTCTATGCAATCAAAATTGTTGAAATTCAAGGTAAGATATATATTAATATAAAATTTATTTTTATCCTTACATGTTAAACACAGCCGTAACTAGGAGTGGGCAGGGGGCTCTAGCCCCCAAAGGATTTTTATACAATTAAGTGTAGGTCTGTGGCAATTTTTAAAATTTTGGAGTTTTCTTATGTTTAACCCCCCCCCCCCCCCCCATGGAGAAAGCAGATAAATTTTCTCCATTCTATTAAATATAACTTACTGATAACTAAAATAAAACGACAACAGAAATTTAAAATAAATTTTTAATTTCCGTTAGCAAGAAAGCTATATATGAAAATTTAAAATTTTTAAGTAATGCATTAGAATCGACTTGAGAATAATTAAAATTTACTCCTAAAATAATAAGTTAATTACTATATTTCTGAATATACTTTAAAATTTCCATTGTCAAATGTGTAAAATTAACAATAATAAACACCCAATTTTGCATAGATATATGACAAAATTTAACCATGCTAACTTTAAATAAGTGATTATACTCTATATGTTTGATGATTATATCTAAAATAAGTATTATCCCAAGTAAATATCGAGTCATTACATTAAAACTAGAGATTCGGTGTATTTCAGTAAAAAAGACATTTCAGACACATTATCGAATTACAATGATTTCGAACCCAAACTCGTTGAACTTCTTTGATTAGTCACACAGTCCATTATTTTCCTGCAATAGCAATTGCTATACTTAGAATTGGAGACTTTTATCCATCATTGGATAAGCTGACAATTTATTTTATTTTATCTTCCATTTAATCTTTATTTTAAAAAAATTTTAACTTTTAATAAAAAATTTTTAAAGGCGAAAATGTAAATAAATCGAGTCTAAAAGAACTAGAGACATTAGCTCGACTACCACCTGATTATTCTGTGGTTTATAAGTCATCATGGATTGAAAATAACAAATATTTATACATTCAGATGGAATTGTGCTACAAAACGCTTAAAGAAATTATTGAAATCAAACGAAAGAAGTTCGAAAGAAACAAATTTGCTGTGATGTCTAAAATAGAATATTTCATTTCAAGCGAAATATTTATAGAAATTCTTGAATGCGTTAATTGTTTACACAAGCAATCAATAATTCATAGAGATTTGAAACCATCAAACATTCTGATAACATATGGATTAAATGGAAGATTTGTTAAAATAGGAGATTTTGGATTAGTTACAGATCATTTCGATGGCCAAACACATACTTCACGAATAGGAACTCCCCGTTATGTTGCACCTGAAATTATTAATGGAAGGACTTATGATATGAAAGTTGATATTTATAGCTTAGGAGTTATAACACTCAAGCTGTTTGATATCGATGTCAATTCGTAAGATGAACTCAATTATATGGTAGCATAAAATTATAATAATATTTATTTCTAGGTCTTCTAATTTAGTCATAGAATTTGGATCTTTAGAAAGTAAATATTCATATATAAGCGATATAGTCATTAAAATGTTGACGTTTGTTGCAAATGTCAGACCAACTTGTCAGGAGATTTTGAATCAAAAAATTAATTGGGGTATAAATTTAGATGCTGTGAGAGATGATCTCATATTTAATCAATATTTTGAATCAAACAAATCAATTGAAGATTCATTTTGTGAATTTTTTATAAGAAAAAAAGCTGGATTTTAAAATTATGTTTCAAATTGAAGCGGTATCAAACCCTCCATAGCCTATATAAAAATAGTATTTTCATGACATGTATAAAATCACTAATAACACAAAAGATACCATAGAAACTAATGAGAGACTACAATTTGACTCTCTAGAATCAGTCGCAATAATGACAGCAATACTAATCTTCAGTTAGCTCTAATAAGGAAGCAGGTCAAATACCACGCGCAATCATAATTCTGCTCTCAAATGTTATCTAATTTTAGTGTAATATTTGCTTCTGATGGTCAAATAGGGATAAGATATTGATCTCTAAGAAATAATAATTTCACTGTAATTTAAATAAATATTTTTTCTTAAACAAACTTTACGATATATATATTACGACTATTTTGTATTTTAAATTAAATTCTATTGAAGTTTTTATTGCATAAGAGAAAAAAATTTCACATATAATATATTACTTAACTGTTGCTAACATTAAGAGAATAAAGAGATATTTTTAAATGAGAAAAATTTTGATTTAAGTTAAAATTAAATAATAGTAAAATATGAGAAATAAATGTATTTTTTAAAAATCATATCATTTCTGTATCTATCTTAAGCTAAAATATCAGATATAATTTACTTTGAAATTAAGCGAAAAATACAGCGATTGTGATATGAATGCTGTCACAGCACATATTGTTTTTGTTAAATATAAAGCAATTATTGAGAAATTGTTGTTAAGATAATGATATTTTATATCTAAGTTTAAATAACTTTGATTAACATGTTTAATGCGTTTTTATTCATCTTTAAGTATATAAAAATAAGATGACATGGACTGCACTGAAATGATTTATATTTGAAATAAATTTCATAGAAAATATATATTTTTTCAAATATAACAAAAGCAGAAACAGTGGCGTACCTAGAAATTTATGGTTGGGGAGGGGGGGGGGCTAAACATAAGAAAAATCGAAGATATGGCAATTTTTTAAAAATTACCACAGACCTACACTTAAATTCTGAAAAATCTCTGGGGGCTATAGCCCCCTTAGCCCATAGATAGCTACGCCAGTGGGTAAAACCCAAGGATTTCAGGTTAATATAACTTTATGATAATAAATAAATTTGACCCAAAAGATGTATTACCACAGAATCTAATCATAAGATTTGCTGAAAACAATATGTGTAGAATTGGTTTATGTCTAACATCAAGAAAGACTATAAAAAGAAATAAATTACACAATCCTTTGTTTATATTTGTCGTAAATTTAATTGTTTTAATTAAACGTTTGATTTCTTTATCTCCAAATGATTATAAGGAATTATTTGTAATTATTGTAGATTTTGCTTATTTTTTGGGAGTAAGAATTCATGAGAACCTCTCAATAATCTTTAACCTACTTCTTGCTATAACATCACAACTAATCCATTATTATAACTATAAAGATGACATAAAACTCACTTTTCTTAATGTGTTTGAAATGATGTCGGGTTTAGTTTCACCAAAAAGTATTGGTCTCACAAATGATATAGAAATCTATAAATTGGTTAAATTGTAGAAAATACTGTTCTATATGTCTAAATTAGTTGTTTAAATTTCAATTCCTCTCATAGCTTTCACTGTCAGTATCCTTGCATATTTTATAGACTGTTCAGCTATGTATACTATTATTTTTGGTATTCGTAATAGCTTACTATTTTCTGTATATTACATGTTTTTTATTAACTTATGGCAAGTCATATATTTCTACATAATCTGTTGTTATTTTAAAATTAAAATTAAGGAACTGAATGATAATATTCTAATATTGGATAAAAAGAGAAGATTTTCAAATATAATGATAAAAATGATTCGTTCATTGGATTTATTATATTCAGAGATTAATGAATATAATACTAAATTCTTGTCAAAGTATTTATTATCTATTTGACTAATAATGGGATAACATATTAATTTTATTTTATTCGTAATACCATTAAGTAAAATAAATAAATTTTTTAGGTAAAATTTCATTTATTTATTAGTTACGTTTATTACTTAAAACTAATTTACTTTGTTACATTTCAAGTTTCAAGCCCCCTGCTTAAAATCACAGCTGGATACTGCAAAAAACGGTTACATGTCATAATCTCGAAAACAAAATTCTCAAAAATAAAAATTTCGAATACAAAATCTCAAACACAATAATCTCGAAATTAATATTTCGAGTAAAAAATATTAAAAAAAAGTTAAGAATGCACACCTAACCTATCCTAACCTAATATTTTTTTAAAAAATTAATCGTAATTATCGAAATTAATAAAAAATTTAATTTTTGAAATGTTAAAAATTTTTCGGGATTTCTATATTTGAGATTATGACGCTATACGGCAAAAACCATCTAAAATCTGGAGACTCCAGCATAAAGATAGAGGGGTGGCTTCACTAATAATAATCACATTGAATGCTTCATTATAATAGTATTTTGATTAAATATAAATGGTTTTATGCAATTTATATTTATAGATCAATTGTTTTTATTTTATTCCTTTTTCAAATTAATATTACTCCAAAGTATTCCCCCGTCAATCAACACATTTGAACCGGTCATGAATGCAGAGTCTTCTGATGCCAGAAATGCCACCATATTTGCAATATCTTCTGGTTTGCCAAGCATTCCAATTGGTGATGCTTTTGTAGCCATTTGTTCTCGAAATTTGGCCATTTCTTCAGTAAAACCCGCGGCTATCCGAAAATTAGACTCCACTCCACCTACACTAAAAAATTTTAATTGAAATTAATTTATTAAAATTCTGCTAATTAAGCTGAGACAATCCTATGATAAGCATACAAATCAGAGATGGGGAAGGTATGAAGTCCAGCGGGGGGTACTATTTCTAAAAAATTTTTTACCTTGGTCCCCTTTAAGTTTCTTTAAGAATTTTTTAAAAATTTTGCCTTCGTCCCCCTACCATGGTAAAAATCCAAAAATCCATGGAGGGGGGTCTACAAATAGAAGGGGAGACCAAGGTAAAATTTCGGAACTT
>JAQGCH010002879.1:0-11708 GCA_034699485.1 Nanhermannia elegantula
GTCTGTCTGTCTCTCTCTCTCTGGCTGTCTGTCTGTCTCTCTCTCTCTCTCTCTCTCTCTCTCTCTCTCTGGCTGTCTGTCTGTGTCTCTCTCAGCACTCCTACTGTTCTTCTGTATATTTTATGATTTTTATGAGCTCTAAAAAAGCTTTCAGAATCTGAAAAGAAAACTCCGAAACGCAATGAGTTTTTCAATTAACGAGAGAAAAATGTTATATTGTTGATTATAAGTCATTATCAGGAAATCATGCGAAACAGATATGAAGCATAACATTACGAATATGAGAGCATAAGAGATATGTTAGTATTCTGTTTGATGCTTATTGTCATGAACTACTATGTGGTGGCGTTTGGGGAGAAAAGCATTAGTAATACTAAAGTAATGTCCAATGTTTAATGATATATGACAACAGTGTTTGTCAAAGATACAAACAAAACAGATATCATACTAAAGCAAAGTCACTGACGAGTAATATTGAATCTATGTGTATATTGAATTGCAAGTATATGCCAATCGATTCTCTCCTATGTTAGATTAACACAGATCTGTAAAGTGGTATTAAGTTTGGTCAAGCTATACAGATATATTGCTATTCCATAGATATAATGCAGGCAACAATTTGGGACTCTTTACGAACTAACTTCGATGGAAACAAATTATACTAAAATTGGTGTAAAACATAATATCAAATAAATCATTATTTTCACTAAAACCATGATTCAGCTTCACTCGGCCTCTTATGCGAAGGACAATAAGTGTTTACTTAAGTGTTAATACTGCATGAATCAGAACCTGACATAATTTAAATTAGACTCATTTTTTTAACATTCATTAAATACTGGGAATAGACCGTATATCGAGCTTACGAGCGAGTATTGTCGCTAATATTTGAATGGAATACAACCGTGTATGCATGCAATGGATGGACCTCTAAAATATGGGGTGTATTGTCAATAGTGGGTATGTTTTTGTTCAATGGTGAAAAAAATAGTGAAATAGTGGGGAGAAACGAAAAATTGTGTATATAGTAGTGCATATGGCGCTCCACTCTAAGGGCACATTAGTTATAGTGAAATGCAGTACATTTGTTGTTTTAATGCACACCAAAGCACACACCAAACAGCAGCTGGAAGGTAGCGACAAATAAGTTTCTGCTTTGGTCAAAGTTAAGATAACTTTGAAAGATATATGCTATGCATATAAAAACCTTGCATCGGATGGCAGCTCATAAAATAATATAACAACTTTCTAATCAAATTTTTAGGTTTACTAAATTACTGCAAATAAATTATATTCTCATTTTCAATGCCATAGTTTGCATTTGAGTTTAGTTATGACAGAGTAGTTACAATTTTTTTGTGAAGAATTATCAAAACTAATTTAATGTTTCACTTTTTTAACATGAAGAGTGAAATAAATATTGTGTAATTATTTTTTTTGACTACTAAAAAATAGTTGAATATGTATGTATTTATACAAAACAGAATATGAGGGCAGGTGTTGAATATTATCACTGACGAAAGGAATTGAGACCATCTGTTTTATATGTATATGTTATGAGTACAGTATAAATGTAATGCCAATATATTTCTCTAAAGTTCGAAATGGGCGAAAAAAGCGAAGGCCAGTCATCAGCCACACCACCACTATTATTATTTAAGGTAAAAACTCAAGGATAACCGACAGCGAAATAGAAAAATTGCTTCTCTCATCTCACACTAGTCTCCGGATGCTGTATTAGTTTAAGTTAGCTTTGCTTTAATGGCCATAAAGTATAGCATTTCATTGCATTCTTTTGCCTAACGTTTAACTCATAGCAATTGTTTTAAAGTTTGAATCTTTAAATTAGAATTTCTTGCGCTTAAATCTAATAGATTTATGTTAAGGCACTGACACTAACTGTCAATTTCAACTTAAACTATGAATTAGTTATTTTAAAGATAGCGATCTGTCCATTAGATCCTAATGAAATCGGCCAAACGGGAAATGATGAATAATAAAAGTACAAACTTATAACTTCTAGAAAATTGACAAAAAAATAAGAGCCATCGGCAAACTTATATAACTTGTAGAAGTAGTAGTAATAGTAATAATACAATACAACAACTACTGCTAACTTTAAATCTATCGTTAATACGACCGGATGTATGACTTCCTGCGATTTCTGAATATCTCCCAATTGATTACTCTCTTAATTCTTACACAACAGGATGAAAAATGCATGTGAAACAAGTTTGTATTACAAATACATCAGTAACTTATTCAGTGGCATCAAAAGTCAAATTTTGTAATTTACCACTTTCTTAGTTGGTATGTCTTTTTCGTCGGTATTTCCCTTTTGATTTTTTTGCTGTTAACTCATTCACTTTCTATGAGAATCTTTGACCAAAATACTAATATAACTTATATGAGAGACATTCATGTCCTGTCTTAAGCCTTAACTTAAAGGGTGGCTATACTTATAACCAGTGTTAACCATTGCTAACGAGTGCATCGCTCTTTCAATTCTTCGTTTGCATTACATCTCTACCAAAGTTAAAAAAGCGATAAATAAAGTTTTGAGTACTTGAACAGTACAGCGAAGATTGCACTAATTTTTTGCTAAACAGTATGTGATTGTTTCTAAAAGACAGCAACAATTATTAGCTTAACTTTTCTACGTGTAGATAAGTTTTAGTGATACCGAAAATATGAAATAAAAAATATAAGATTAATGCTTCAATAACAGAGTCACGCAATGTTGACTTATATTATAAAAATGCTTCAAACTCTCGAATTACAAGTTTAAACAAAAATATAAATTGCGATTCCAATAAAAATATTTAACTTGAGGAAAGTGTATCTCAAGTATTTAATTTTTAAGGAGTTCATTATTTTCAGGGATGAAGACCTCGTCAGATAAAAGTTAATGGAATTTTTCTTTCAAATTCATCTCTTAATCTTATTTTATGACATCCTGTTAGAAACTTTCCAGAAAAATCTTATATATCTTTTGCATAGTTTTCTACTTTTATAAGAATAAGTGTAATAAAAGTGCAACAAAAGGAAAACCTTACAAAGTGAATCGCAAAATGTAGAAGTATGTTAATTACTCTAAAAAAATAAGGGAATCCTATTTTTTACATTCCTTCACCTTTTGAGCGATAGTAATATTAAAGGATATGCTGTCAGGCATTATAAGTAATGAATAAGACATGAGATGACAATTCAGAATTAAGCGATTCGATTGGCATTGAATTTTATAAATTCTCAAAAATTCTAAAGTAGCAAAACCTATTACAAGATGGTTTAGGTTATTAAAAAAAATTGTCTGACTATAGTCTGTAAAACATGTTCAAAGGGTAAACTTAAAATGTATGACCAGACATAAAAGTAATGTAAATTTACAATTCTTTTGCAATGAATGGCTCTCCAATAGCTATTTTAACACGGCTTGTGTTCTTCGTATAACATATATTTTGTGAAACTTTCTATATGTTCGCTCTTCTCAATAGGTTATAAATATTCAGTTATTTGAAAAACAAAATTAAAACTTGTAATTTACTATTCTTGGCATGAAATCATTTTCACTCAGAGTAATATATTGTTTTATAACTAATTTGATGTAATCTTTAGTGTTTTTTTTGGAATCTTTATAAAGTTGAAACATTTAAGTTTCGTTTATTTTGCTTTTTAAACATTTTGAAAGTCTCTATTAATTTAGAGGTTTAAATATAAGTTATACCATATTTTGACTTTTAAGTCAAACAAAAACCGACGCAAAGAATATCAAATTATTTTACTTAAAGCTATAAATCGAAGCAGAATGTATTTGAAAAAATATATTAAATCTTTTGAAAATATGAGATAATTAAGAAAATAAAATTAAATCATAGCTCAAACTCATCATTACATTCCTTCACTCATTTTTTAAAGAGTTCTTTTACCGAAAGATTTAGCTTAAAATTTATTATGAACTGAAGGATACGAGAAGACAGGAACAGGACAGTGACAGATCAATGGTCACTACCAGATCAATGAGACCACTTCTTTTAGAAGTTATTTTGAGAAAACAATTTTTTGGAATAAAGTCATCACTACTTTTTTTGCTTCACAAAAATAAATCCCAACCTTGATATGAAGTGCAATAAATGCTTAAAATAATAAAATTAGCATTAACTCAGTTTCTATGAACTGAAGAACATTACACTTTTTGTCGTCACCTCTAATGATTTCGCCATAAATTTATTTTTGGCAAAAGTTATAATAATAAGTTATATTATAAGTTCACATAATTTGATGCAATCATTTAGTTTAGAAAATAAGTTTTTAAGTTAATACTTTGTAACCTTCAAAATATAATCAAAAGATTTTATCTCATTTAATGATAACTCAACGCTGATATCTCTAAACATAAATTTCTAGAAATCACATTATCTCCCATTCAATGATATTCAAATCATTATGTTTAACAATCAAGCATTTAGGTGGTAAGCGATGAGCGTGAGAACGCTCGAGCTTTAGACATCCGAGGGCGGGCGCCAAGTCTTAATACATTCTTTTCATACAATATAAATGTTTTTAATATAAAACCCGTTAATTTCTGGCAGATTTTTAGAAAATATCAATTGTTTGTACAGATTTATGAATTATTCTATTTTTTAAAATATGGACAAAGAATCGCACACATCATCACTTACATAGAATCGTTAGAAATCCTGAACACATCTGATAGAACCAAATTCTCGAACTTTTCTGAACAGATTAAAAATCATATGGGGTTTAATGTATATTTTTTTTATAAAATTATATTTTCACATAAAAGCAGAGGGACTAAGCATTGGATTTTTAGAAATAACATAAGTTGTGTGTAAATTAATTCAGCTTAAATCTGGACATATAAATTCTATATGGACGCTATTGAAATTATTTTGTAAAAATCAAAGAGTTTTATTAATAATAGAGAATTGCTGAACGCTGGTCTAGTAGTTCTACATATCTTCAAAGGAGTAATTTATGGGTGAAGTTCTTTTGTTTCTCGGTCTAAATTCTCTAACTTATTTGCAATTTTATCCCTAGGCTCGAAAACTCGACAATTGTCGGATCACGCCGCCAATTCCGAGCCTAGCCTGAGCCTAGCGAGCTTAGGCTCATATTTAACAAAGCCTGAGCCTGGAGTCAAACCCTAGAGCCTAAGTCTGTATTTAAAACCTAGAGCCTGAGCCTTCAAATAGCTCCTCAAAACGAGCCTAGTGAGTCTGGAGCCTAGACTAGCCTCGAAAATGAAAAATATACTTTCAGTGATTCGTTTGTACATTTTATACTTACACCGAAATATTTTTAGGAAGCAACTTCATTTAAAAATTTCGAAATATACATTTAGTAATACAAAATTTTTATTATTATTTCATAATTTTTTTAGCTGCTCACCCATCCTAAATTTTTAGTTATTTAAATTTTAAATCTTTTATTTTTATTACGATTGGCAGAAATTAATCAATAATTTCAGAAATAACTTTTAAGTAAATTCAACTCTAAAACTTAAACTCAAACATTTAAACTTTTATTAATAATTTAGGAATAATTATTTCTTAATTAACTTTAATTATCTATATTATTATATAGAATAATGGCTAGAATTAGTCTGTAATTCGATAAACTCGAATACTGGTCACTATATAACCGAACCAATGACATGTTCTTGATCAGTATCACCTGAAATAGTTGCATTGGGCATTCATTTTCCCGAAAAGAGACTATTGACCGAGTTGCAGAAAAATGGCTACGCCACCAATGTTTTTCTATGAGAATTTACTATAAAATTCTGGAATATACTAGTACATTCTGGAATATTCTATGACATTCTAGAATATTACCCGAAGTGTCTGAATTACCCGGTGTGCGAATTACTTGATATATCCGAATTACTCGATGTGCTCGAATCACCGAAGTGTTCGAATTTTAGAATTGAATAATTATTTTATTCAGTTTCTAGAAACAAGTCAATGGGTTTATTAAATTGAGACTAAATTAATGATTAAAAATTTAATATTATAGACTAAAAAGTAAACAATTGTATTGATTCTGTTATGTTGTTTATAAGTTTAAATTGCAAAAAAGTGTTCACATTTTCTAGGGCTGAAGAAAGTAGGTCTGGGTCCAGACGCGAACCTACAACCCATTAAGTTGAGAGTCAAGCCTTTAACGCACTGGTCCGTTATGAAGTACCAACATATGAGGGCTTAAATAATACTTAAATTTGTTTGCATTGATTGCTAGAAATATTTTTAACCAAAGCATTGAATGACTGGTGTACTAACTCTAGTGGATTAAAATGTCAATAAAATATAAATCGTATTTTTTATCATTTTAGGTTCTGTTGTTTATATTGAACTCATTTAATTGATTACTTTGTTATTATAAATAATTATATTTCTAAGATTAGAGTTGAACACATTGTATAACTTTGTTGGACTGTTTTGTTGGAAAGCAAAGTCACAATAATATAAGAATTTATTGAAGAATTGCATGAATTATAAATTTTAAGTCATTTTCATATTATTTTAGGGCATCAATAAAAATATAAATTCAAAATATTTTCGAATTATTTATTTTTTAAAATTTCAACAAATGAATTATTAATTATTGTTAAAAAACATAAAATCCTGAGACTTCTCAATAAAGGTATTATTTTCTCCTTTGAGTAAATGAAAAACTTTGCGATTGATCTGAAGTTCCAAAAGCATTTGAATGAGGACTGGATGGAAATTGTGAAGCAAAGGGTGAAGTTTGTTGTGTTTGTTGAGCAGATGACGCGAGAGCACCAAAGCTTAAGCCACTGTTCGATGTGTTCGCAAAGCTAACAATAAATAGTTAAAAAAATCAAATAAATCAAAACTTAATGACTAAATATGTGAAAATCAATACATACCCACTGCCTCCAAAAGCAGTATTAGTTTGTGTGTTACCGAATGTACTCATAGAGCCCATAACAGGCGCGCCACCGAATGTCGGACTACTGCCAAAAGTTGAATGTTGTTGAGCTCCACCACCAAAAGTTGGTGATCCGCCAAACGCTGCCTGTTGTACACCTCCAAAGACAGGCGAACCTCCGAAAACTGGTGGCGACTGTTGTGGACTGTGTTGAAAGGCTGCAAACCCTGTTTGAGCCACTCCTGAGCCGCTACTAAAACTACCAGTAAATGATCCGCCAGAAGAAGATTTAACATTGAATGGCGACGATTGAGGCGATGAACCGAATTGATTGTTTTGTGGCGCAGGCGTTGAAAAATTGCCGCCAAACACATTCTTGTTGGCGGCTTCAGGTGATGGCCGACCGCCTAAACCACAAAACGATAAACTATTTAATGTATTTGTTTGCTGTCCGAAAGTGAGGGAACCCGTGCTCGGGGTTGAGGACGTTCTTGAAACAGCAGAACTCGTTTGACCAAAACCTGTGGACCCGCCGAATGACAGGCCCTGACCAAAGGTAGGCGTAACTGAAGTAGTATTTGTAGAAACATTACCAAAACTGAAAGAATTGGAGGCAAACGGCGTTTGACCAAAAGCAGACGTCTGACCAAATGAAGAATTGGTTGGCACTGACTTTTGGCTTATCTCAGGTGGAGATCCAAAAATTGGTTTCGAAGATATACTCTCTTGTGTAGTATTCGAGGGTTCGGTTACTGTTGGGCTTAAGAATGAGGGTATAGTTGTCGTTAAAGGGGTTAATGAAGGTATTTCTGTGACTACTGATGAACTACTAATAGTTGGCTCTGAGGAGAAACTGAGTGCAGAAACCGATTCGTCTGAACCAGTTTTGTTTGATTGTGATTCACTCGCTTTTGCATTCATAAAGTTATTGACTTCAATAGGTTTTTGTGATTTATTTTCAGTATTTTGTGTCAATGGTTTCGCCGATAAAGTTGTTTTCAAAATAGAGAGCGGTTTCGATGGGTCTGTTTCTGTTGTAATTGCTGTTAAGTCTGTTTCAACATTTTCCTGTTCGTCAGAATATTCTATTTGCGGTGTTGTGGGAGGGCTTATATCTTCATATTTGGGTAATGAATCTTCACTTTTCTGCAATGTCTCTAAATTTTCTGAATCACTTTTAAGTGAGAACAAAGTTGTGTTTGTTTTGTTCAAATTGAATGAGAGTTTAGGTAGAGCTGAACCAACATCAGAAACATTACCACCAAATCCTTTAAATGATGCGAACGGAGTGTTCGCTACAGACGAAGAAATAGATGTTTCATTACTTTCAGTGCATTCTGTAATCGTATCCAATTTGAAAGTATTGTTATCAGCTTTTGTTTCGATTGGATTTATTATAGTTGTATTTCCAAAGCTAACGGTCTTTGAAAAATTTGAAGCCGTTTCGGGCTCTGTTTCCTCTTTTTGAATCAATTCAGTGCCAGATTTTGTTTTCGTCAAACTGATGGTTGGAGTTGTCTTTTGTGGAGTTTTAATCAAAGTGTTCTCTTCACTGAATGAAATCGTTGACAATGGCTTTGAAGTGATTTGAAAATTAATATTTGGTTTTATAGCATTAGATTTAGACGACTCTTGTGTTTGTATTAAACTTGGGAAAAGTTGTGAATTCGTTGTATTTTGTGGCCCGAGTTTGAGTTCTATTGTCTGAGAAGAAACAGCGATTGGCTTTTGAATGACTGTTTTGCCTTCATTTTCGTTTACAACATTTGGTACAATAATTGGACAACTTTTAGACTTTTCTTCAATATTTTGAATTGAGTTTGAATTCGTGGCTCCATTAGAAACATTCAAATTAGTCTCGTATTTACTCTTGTTTTCAATTATTTGTTTTTCTTTCAATTTCTCGATCGCGGATATAAAGCGCGAACAATTGCTATTAATTATCTCAACAGATCTTCTGATCGGAACATTTGGACGATTTTCTAAAAACTCTTTCAGATTTAATTTTTTCTCTTTTGGAATTGTTTTCAATTTAAAGACCCTTTCATTCAATGGTTCGTCAGATATATCTATTATTGAACTTTTTTTTAAAGATTGCGCTAACCTTTCGATATCAGAACTTTTATTAGAACTTTCAGTTTTGAGTCCTTTAATTAAATTGCTCTTTAATTTTAAATTTTGCTGCGATGAAAGCCCTTCAAGTTTTTCTAACTGTGATCTTAAACAATTAATAACTCTTTGATTATTAGCTAATGCTTTGTAAATCATTTCAAAATTAGCGCTTGAATTAATGCGAGCAACAGATGAAACAGATTTGTTTAGTTTTCTCTTTTGGAGCCATTCAGACCATTCCTGTTCGAACTTAGAGTCCAATTCTCTCAATTGTATTTGAATGTATTCATTCAAATTATTGATTTCTTCCATTCTTCTGGCAGTGATGGGGTCGAGTGCGCGTTGTTTTAATAAGAATCTATATTTGGGGTCCACATTGCGGGTCATAATTGATTTCGCCTCTTCTACTAATGAAAATGACTCTATAAGACTCGCCTGTAATGTTGTCGTATCTTTTGAACAATTCTTAAAGTTTTCTTTTATTTCACTCAACACTTCATCGATAAGTCTTGTACTCATTCTAAGCTTTAATTCTTCTTCTTTTTCGCCAATTTTAGCTTTAATTTGCGAATACTTTTTCTTTGTAGCGCTCATTAATTTATTAAACTCTTTCATTTGTTCGGTCATCGCATCCATATATAAATCATTTGGTGAAACAGTTGAATCACAAGATTCGGCGACCAATAAATTCTTATTTGATTTATGAGTTGACTTCGCATTTGGCAAATCAGACACATTAGACTTGTGCGCAGATATATCTGGTGTAAAAGACTGCTGCGGAACCACTGATTTATTGTTTGGAATAGGAATTAGATTCGATGCCAATACTTGTTGTTGTGCTTGTATTGGTGTTGGCTTTGAATCGATTGGCGTCGAAGTTATTGGTGTAAAAGGACTGCCAAACGACGTAATACCAAATTTTGGAGTAACTGTTGTTTGTTGTGGACTGAATATGATTGGCTGCACAATTGGAGTACTTGTGGCGGTTGGTGTTTGTGATGCGACAGAAGAAGGACTAACTGTTAGTTTTACTATTTTTGGCGCTTCAGGAACTTTGATATGACCTGACTTTACAATTATGAGATACGGCAACAATATTCCGGATGAGTTATATGTCATAAGTATAGGACAGTTAACACCGCCATAAACTTCATTGGCGTTGATTTTGAATGTATTTTGAGTTCCTTTAGAAATAGCGATTCCGCGCAAATAAGTATCGTTTCCGTCCCTATCCATCGGTATTTCAATCCGAGAGCTGTCGTCGAGAACCCATTGACACCAATTTTCAGGCAATGAAATATCTTTTTGAGGATCACAGCCAATAATAGCCACATCTGATGCCATAGAAGTGGAACAAAGTAACATATTTTCATAGTGTAATAAATTGATTCGATAGCTGTCATTCACGTCATAATTATCTAAACAAACGGCACCAAAATCGACAAATTGTGCCGAACCTTTAGAAGGCGTCGAAACAAGTATTATATGCGTATCTCTTTCTGATTCATTTAAATCTTTAGTGCAGGCGATGGCGAAAAGGGATGAAACAATCCATTTGATGGATAAAACTCTATAATCAGTCAAATTGTTTGGTAAAACAGTTTTCTTTACTTCTTGCAGTTGTTGACCGTTTGACAGTTTGTATTGAGAGAAATACCCGTTTTTAAAGCCAATCACTATTTGTTTTCCTTTTGGACTCCAAGACAATGATATGGCGTCAGAAGACGAGGGTATGTATGACATGATGGTTGTCGTCTTGGAATCGATGTCACCGATGTGTATGATATAAACGGAGCCATCGGTCAGACAGCAGGCGAACTGATTGTCGCAAATCTCCGGATGAAAACAGATATCAGACACCAATCCCTTAGAATTGATTAAATTTATGCGACTGTAAGCTGTGCTCTATTTTGAAAATAAATCATTTATTAGTCAATCAATTAATTGATAATATTATTAATAAATATACTTTTGTTTGTGTTTTATAAATAGATTTTAAGTCATAGAATGCAATAAAAGGCGACTCATTCTCGTCATGAGAAGCATGAGATCCACAAACAGCTAATTTAGAGCCAAAACCTTTCGCAGAAACTGTTATTAAATGTGAATAAAAGTTAAGTCCAATGGAAAAGTGTTCGAACGTATCGATTATTTCATTCAAAGATGATTTGTTCCAAACAAAGTTCAATAAGTTGTGAATCGATATAACGATCAGTTGGTCATCATTTGCAACAAAAAGAGTTTCATATGAATTATCGACTGAAATACAGTGAATGCCATTGTTTTCATTCGAAACCAAATACTTTCTCAGTTCAAAAAATTTCAGATTCTATTGATTTCAATATATTGTTAATTAATAATTATTATAAATAATAATAATAAATAAATAAAAACTAATTTTATTAAAACATAGTTTTATTATAAAATTACAAAATGAATGCATACGTTGTTATCGACAGTGTTTCCCGTTTTGAATGACATCTTTATAATTATTTCAATTAATTATTTGAGTCAATTGTTATTTCAATTAATAGTTAATTATTTATTTGTAAATAATTTAAGACTCATTTCATTCCAACTTTAAGTTTCATATTATGAGAAAATAATAAATAGTAACAAACGTAATAAACGCACATTATTTATGACTAGAGTCGAAAATATATTTATTTATATTTTATTGCAAT
>JAQGCH010002880.1:0-11703 GCA_034699485.1 Nanhermannia elegantula
GAATGAGGCTATTTATAAAATTGATGAACCAATCATTTTTTGGTCAATATTTACAGCTCTTCTCATTCATATAATCATTTAATTTGAAAATTGATTATAATTCATCAGTCCATTCAATTCAGTTAATTATAGCTTTCATCAGTCTATTTATGTTAAGTTTATGTTAATTTAATTAGAGATTAACTTAATTTTATTAAAATCAAAATCGTATTTATTGACTTAATTGGCAATGATATTAATGGTTGACAAGTGTTAGAACTTAATTAACATTAAGAACATTTAGCTATTGATAGTAATTATTCGAGAATAGTCTTTAACAAATTAGATCTAATTAAGAATTGATTACATTCTAATTCTTTGATTAAGTGAAAATCTTAATTTTTATTCATTAAATTAAGTTATAAGTTGAGAATCTGTTACCATTCAATTAATAAAATTGAATTAAATGCCAATCAATTTATCAATAAATATAATTATAAGGGTTCATTCTCACTTCGCCTTTTGTCATTTGGCATTATTGTATTTTAACATTACAAAAATTTAATTTAGACACATCAATTTATTTTGTAACCTAACCTAACCTAACCTAACCTGGCCTATCATTTATATAATCTAAGATAAAATAAAGTTAAAAGAAAAATGTTTTAATGTTAAAATACAATAAAGCGAAATGAGAGAACACCAATTATAAGATGATTACCTTTTTAAATAAGATTTGAACAAAATGCGAAACTTTTTTTATAAATAGCTTTTGATATCAATATTTTATATTTTCTTCAAATAAGGATATGATTTCCTCGTGTATTTTCATGTATAGCATTGAGCTATGAACAGAGAAAGGAATTAACGGAATTTCCCGGTCTTTTTCCTTAACTTTAAGTTTTTTTGAGATTCATATAAGAACTAGAGTTAGCGGAATGAGATTCTAAAAATATTGTTTTATTTCCATATTTCAATAGTTTTAAATATATGCCGACTCATTTTATACATTTAATAATGAAATTCATAAAATGAATTGAAAAACTTGAAAAAATTTGAGAAAAAGTTCATCAGAATGTCTTAATTGAAAACGTTTTTGTAATAACTATTGGGTTATAGTTTGCTTACAAAATATACAAAATTGTGTATTTGATCTGAACGTTTATTGATTTAAGCATTTCATCTTGAAACTTTAATAAAATTATTAATCATTGTAATAAATTCACAAATATTCGTTAATTAACTAGTTTAATTTTATATAACGTTAGTTACCATTGTAATTCATTTTGATTTAATAATAAAATATATCAAACTCACGTTTTGGTCATTTTTAAGTTCCGATTTCGCCCTTTTACCTAATCGGGAGCTCCCGATTTCCGACCGATTTGAGCACTTTTAACACAGAAAAATCCTTTCTCTATCTATGAATAAGCTTTAAAATAGAAGTTAAAATATGAAGACAGCAAAAAAGCTGTATATTTTACTTGCTTTGCATGTTTTTTTTATAGTTATCTGCCTGCTCTTTATGTATGGTATATTTTTTGTAAACTAATGCAAGTATTGATCGTAATTCTCATGCATTAAGGAATCATATGCTTAATAAAGAAAAAGTTGATGACTTTATATTATATTTGGTTACTAGACATGGAATAAGTTGGCTATAATCCAAGAAAAGAAATTATAATTAATTATAAATTACAATAATTATAATTGTAGTGTAAGCTCCTGTTTTTTTAGGAATTAAAATCAATTAATAAAACATATCTTATTAAGCGAACACCAGTATAAGTATAATATTAGAACCGCACTCAAAGCATTGAGGTTACAATTGGTGATATATTTATAAATGACTCAAAAATAATTAAACAAAAGTCAATTTAAACTAATGTTAAATTACTTTGAAGTGCCAATACTTTAAGGCTAAACATTTGCTTATTTTGATGTTTGAGATGATTTTCATAATAATTGTTTATATACTGTCACTATTCAATTGAAATAAAGTTCTATTCTTTAAGCTTATTTTTGAAAAGTGTAGTATTCGACAACTGAATACAGATGCCTTTCTTTTGCTCATTATATGTGGAAGAAAAATCTTCATTTTTTTGTTTCCTTTTCTTATATTTTTCTTCTAGTGATTTATATTCCTTATGATATTTATTCACATAAAACTAAAATGATATGAAATGAAGTCAAAAAAAGTTTATATTTTATATTTTATATATATTAAACTTGACTATAATTCAAAAAGAAACTACTTTAATGTGTTGAAATAATTGCTCAAAATAATGGTCAACCGAAGGCCAGTCTTTAATGGACTTCTTTGTATAACAAGTCGAGCGCTCTGCCAACTGAGCTAGGTAGCCCAATATTGCCTGCCCAAGAACGTTTATGTTGTCGATAAAAAATTTGGATAAGGCAAACATTTTTAAAGCAAATATTTTATCAGCTTTAATAGCAAAAAGTGATATCAATACAGGTATAAATAATTTAATGCATTTTTTTTCTTTCCTAATATGCATTGATATGCATTGAAAAACAGATTGATTTTATTCTAAAATCTTTAACAGTCAAAATCCTTTATGATAAACTTAATAAATATAAGGTTTCAAAAATATAATTTAATTGTTACAATTTGATTATTCTTAATAGATTTAATACTGTATGTTCTAAAGGCCTCTTTTAATTATCGAGAATTATAAATCACTGCTTAAGATATTTAATTTCACAAATAAATATTTAGTTATAAAATAAAAATTCAATTAGTTTACAAGTGCAATGGTGGACAACAGGTGGAGAATAGTACCAATTTTCCTAAAGCCCAATCAGAAGGACATTATGTTTACAAAATGCTCTGATTTTTTTCTAACCATGAAAGTCAACAACATAACAAAAAGTCACAAACATAACATTTTTTAAGTCAATTTCTTATTCAGGAGACAAAAACTTCTCCCAGAATTAGAGTTAAGGTATTTACAGGTTTGGTCAGTATTGGCCTGAGCTAATGCATAGGATTTACTCGAAAATGACAAATGACCGACTCATCACTGTCAAAGATGTGAAGCACCACACTTCCGCCACTTTTCTACTAGATTTAATCTAACTCTCCATCTGTTTTAATTTTAAGAATGCAGTAATAGATTTTGGGTAAACTATTTATTTGTCACCAAAGGTTAGTTGCAGGAAGTTATACAATACCAATAAATCTCATCTTCCAACAAATACAGAAAGTTTTCTCATCATTATAACAACACTATCTTTACGTGACAAAGTCTGTAAGTCATTATCTTTTAATATCCTTTTTTATGACAGTTTCCAATTATATTTCGTGAGGTGATCTCAGATCCGACATAGGATTGATCATAAAATAATTTTATAAAATAGATTCCTATTTTCTCAAAGTAATCCTCATCTTATCAATTAATACAGATGTGAAATTCTATCATCTGTAATAATTGCTTTCTTCTTAGTGTATTAATGTTTTTTGTAATCATAATTGATATGATAAGTGGAATTATTTGAAGTGCTCTCCAATTTTTCTCATTCTATTTTCTCAATCAAACTTTATTATATTCCTTCTGCTCAATAAAATTAATACAAAGAAAACATATCACAAGTATAAATTGCGGAATTTTCTGTTTTTAAATTTTGATTTATTTTTAAATACTATTTTCTATATCATTCAATTTGTATCAAAATGTTATATGAGTTTGACATTAATGATGTCAGATATTGTCCGAATATTTTCAAGTTAAGAGATCGGATCCTAAACTTGAATTATTATAAATCAATAACGAAACTAATATTCTGAACAATAGAAAATGCGAACTTCAATAGAGCTTTAATATTTTAGTAGCAATTTAATCAGCATTTTCATTGTTTTTAGTTTTAAGCTTTACTGATACTTATTATTTCATACTTAGCCTCTGATCTTTTTTGTGTATTAAAAAGAGCTTTTTATTTGTTAATCTCAAAAATGTTTTTAAAGAAGGATTAAATACTTAATTTATTTAAAAAACGAAAATGAAATTGATTATACTTGATGAAAAAATTGCCATTAAATTTGATTATTGTTGCATTCAAAATAGATAATTTAATTAATTTAAAAAGCTATACTAAAAATTGTGCCCATTTATAATTTACTGACTTCATAATTAATTGCATTCATTTGATGCATATGAATAATTGTTGAGAACTACTTGATCAATAATTTAATGTTTTTTGAACATTTGTGTAAAATAAACTTTGCATAAACTTATGTTCATCAGGAAAGCTTGCATTAAATTTGTTTAAAGGTGTGCCTAATACTGTACAAGTCTTATTCTTCAGCCATAATATATTATTCTTTTTTAGAGTATGCAATTTATACTATAAATTTATCCGCATTATACTCAGTAGAGTATCACTTCAATGATCGTCAATCGACTTACAAAAGTAGGAAAATTATTCTGAATTGAGGTCAACTTTGTTTTATTTTTTGCAGTGTAAATAAAAATTTGTTCCAAATGTTTGAAAAAATTCGAAGTCGATAGAGTTTTGCAAATTTTTAATAATAATAGAGAGCTCGGGTTATATTGATTTGATTTAATAAATAAATATGCGGACGATTTGAATATTTGTAAATCTGAAGCTTAAAGAGAAACTACATTTGAAAGCATAACTTGCAATCATGAAACCTTTGAAGCGATTTTATTCTGCGCATATACTACAATAGATTAATACTCAAACTTGACTCGCACTGATTTTTATTGGTTTATATAATAAAAAAGATTTGTATTCAAGAATGCAAAAATATTTTACTCACCAAACATAGAAACTAAATCTTATGCCTAAATTGCAATTCATTATGACCTCAGAATCTAAATACAGTTCAGTTAATATGTAATACTTTTCACTGTTTTCATGACAAAATGTCAGGTCAAATGCCAAAATATCTTAAGGAGAAACAAAGAATAATTGTCAGCTTGAAAACAGTAATATTTCTAAATCAATAATTCAAAAAGAATTTCTGATTCATTGGATGCAAATAAGATTAACTTTGAAATATCAAACCAAAAGATAATCACTAAAACGGAGAAGCGTTTGTCATTTGGGTGTGTATGTAGTCTGAAATCCAATACACTTGTTATGTAAGTCGTGACTTTCGTAAATAATTCCTTAACACTCATAACTAATTTAATATTCAAGTATTTTAGAAAATACTAGAGAAAAATGTTGAATCAATTGAATACAAGCCCTATTCTATCGTTGAGTATCGTCTAAACTAAAGTATGATAAGAGCTCTTATTGTTATGGTTTGATTGATGCAAAATAGTTAGATTCAAGTTTAGAGATAATATATTAAAATTTGTAAGTTTTACATAATTAGAATTAATGCATACAAGCTATTAATAATGCGCTTTTTAAACAAGATTTATCACATGCTTAACATCTCTTAACAATAGATGCGAGTAAGAGAGATCTCTATGTTTTAATGATAAAGAACTTGAGCTCAAAATGGTTATGAAAATATAAAATAAAAATTACACTAAATTATAGACAAATGTAATGTCTGGTCTAATTCTGTTTTTGTAAATAACTTGTGGGCTATAAATTTAGAGCAAATATTTTTATATATAATAGTTGTAATCTCTGCCATAATAGCTGCAAATTTTATTAAAAATATTTTCAAAATTGATTTATACTTCCATTTATGTCATAATAAACTTAAGCCAAATTTGTTTTCTAAACACTTATTATGCGAACATTTTGGAGCTGATAACTTACTGGTTAGACCTTAACAATTAATTTATTGACTTTTGTATGTATTCTCCGACTTTGGTATATATTAAATATTTTTCTCTCATTAAACTCTATGAAATGCTACTGAATTAAGTACACAAAAGTCATATTAATGTCAAAACTTTCCTGATTAGAATTTTTGTTAAAAGTTGGATTGTTATGCTTCAGAATTATGAGTAAGTGAGGTTTTAGCAGTAATAAATTGAAGTCAACATAAAAGTAGTGACTGTCAAAAATAATTCTCGTTAGTTATTTAGTGTTAGAAAAGAAATTCTTTTGTTCGTCATGAAAAAAACTTTTTCTTTTAGTATAACTTATTTGTTTCACTTCTGCCTTTATTATTCAATATTTATTAAGTTTTCAATAATTTAAGCCTAAGTAAGAGTAATTCCTTTCAATTCAGTTGAGTATTCGTTATGTTTGCTAAAAACTAAACGAAAATGCAATATAAGAAAGTCTTTCAAATGATTTTGATTATATACTTTTCACTCTTTCAACAATTCACTGATTCTTTAAAAGCAGTGTTAAACTAAAATTTAAGTTAAACGTATGCAACATATTTTTTGCTGACTCTATCTTTCAAATAAAGATAAGACAGGAACGTTCATTCTGTGCTAACTTTTATTGATTAAAAAAGAATACTTTTTTAAGTTATTGTTTTGAACTTACTGTGCGATTACATGTACTGGTACTTTGCCAGTAAGAAAATCTAAAATAAAGTTATGACAAGTCAAATAAAAACTTTTGGCGATAAACAAGTGTTGCAGACTTAATAATATTTTTTCAAATCTCTAGAGAAGATAAAACGATTTTTTCTTAAATTATATCTTTTTGAACTTATTCTTTAAGCAAAAATTTGTATCATGTTCTTTACAATATAATATGTAATTTACAATAATAAAAAATAACAAAAATATACTGTAGTTTTTGGTATTTTAAGCAAAAGTTTGTGACAGAATATTAAAACTCACAGAATAACGTTAGAGAATAACGTTACAGAATAATGTTACAGAATAATGTTACAGAATTTTATGATGAAAAAAATGAATTTAGAGAAAAGAAAATAATAATTTATTTTGAATGACTCTTCAAAATATGTATATCCAATGGAGTGTATATCATCTAAAATAAGATCTCACTATGCTTTGAAACATACTATACAGTGCTGTGCTACAGCAGTACAAAAGTACTTATACTGAACCATGTCTTATGGAAAAATACAGGTTTCATTTTTTCAAATTAATACCTACTTCTCATGAAGAAAGCCTAATGTTAACCTTTATGACATTATCAACATTATTCATGATTAAAAAAAACTTAGAAGCATAAAAAGTTAGTGTTGTCATTTTGCTTATGGTTTAGCAATTCGGTTGCAAGACGTCCAGGTTTGGCCTGGATTGCCTGGACTGAATATATATGCGTGAATACCCGAAGTGGTCATTTCGGATCGGAGTTGGTCGAGTGTGGTATCAAATTACTCAGCTCGATTTGCTGAATTCAAAGATATATAACACTTGGGGTTGGAGCGTCGGGAACCCCCTTATACCCATTATCCGGTATTCACCTATATATATTCAAAAAATATTTTAGACCCCGTACCTACGCCTAAATGGATAGAAAAAATTTTGATCTTATGTATTTTTTACGTAAAATCTGAATCTGGTATTCGCTTACTTCCATTCGAGCTATTAAAAAAAATATTTCAAATTAAAAAATTTTGCCCCATATTTTGGCGGGAAAACATGGTTTAATCTTTTTGATTTCAAGCAGGATTTTGAAAGGGACATTGAGACGAACATTTTGGTAAAGGAATTTTTATTCTATCTATTACCGTTCAAAAGTTACCATAGCTCGGTTTTTAATAAATAGCCCGGAAGTGGCGCCATCTATGGTCCTGGGGTTACCGGTACAATGTTTAACTTTTGACATACTACAAGATAGTATGGACAAAAAATTTGTGCTTCGTTGAAAAATTTTGTCTCTTATTTTCCCTGTCCTTTTGTTTTAAATTTATTTTAAAAATTTTGAAAATTTTGTGCTACCATATATTCCTTGTTACGGCACTGGCTTTCTCGCAAAAATAAAGTTAATAGAATGAGATATAATAGAATGACTTTCACTAAATTAAATATAAAGTCAACTATATATTAATAATTTCATATAATATTAATATTTAGGATTAACTGATAGTAATTTTACAGTAAAGCAATTGCTCAGAAAGTCTATAAATATGCAAACTTATGCAAATCGATAAAAATAAATTGTATAGACATATATTGAATCCTATATTAAGAAAAAAAACTTTACTGGCATTTTAGTCGGAAAAAGAGATTCGATAAATGTCAGCTCTAACTTAGTAATAAATTATGGAATAAAAAGATATTGGTTTTACCTCCTTCTAGAAAATGATATAACTTCTTGAGGTTGCATTCTTGAAGTCCACGGCAAATGTTTGCCACTTCATTAAATTGAAACTATTTTTGTTTTTGTTGGCATTTAATGAAGATGCCAAATGAGAATTTTGTGAATAAAAGTAAATACTATTTTGACATTATTAATAACATAATAGAGAATTAATTTTATCTTCTTATCAGGGATTTTGTAATACTTAAGTCAAATTCATTAATGCAGTCAAAATTGTTTGCTAAAAAAGATTGTACTCAGTTGTTATATATTCAGAGTATTAAAGCCACGATAGGGCACATAACTTATTATATGAATTTTTGAAAAAGTAGAGCTCATTTAATGTGATTCAATAATAAACTTCTAATTTATTTAAAAGAAGACTTAGACTGACAAATCTGATTAAACTACTAATAATTTCAAAGCTTAAAAGTAAAATATTTATATTTATACTTAATGAAGAGCATAGGCTCAAAAACACCGAGCCTGGCGAGCCTAGGCTCACAAACCTTAGAGCCTGAGCCTGTAGCTTACAAAGGAATAAGTTATTCATGGGCTGCAAGAACGGTACAATGCGTTTTTCATTAATGGCCCTTTTAATATAATGCTAAATTATTTTTAAAAGTATGAATAAAATTATCGTTTAATTATCTTATAGCTTATGAACTTAAACTTTTAAGTCTTTATAAGCAGATGAAAAGCACATTTTAATAATTTGACATATTAATTGTGAATACATACGTTAGACTTATTATTTTCTATTTCAGAAATAAACTTAGATTTTATTTGAAATCAATGTTTATATAAATAGTTTCATTCATTTTAATTTAATTACAGTAAATGTTTTTATCATAAAATCTGATGAAAATATTTTAGATTATAATTAACAGAATTTAATATCACAACTAATATATCATGAATTAAAATTCATTTATTTATTTTTAGATTTTGTTTTTATATACTTAGTTTAATAACAAAATTGAAATATACTGTAATATACAAAATATGACATTCTCAAATTTTACGGTCTAACTTTACATACAAGCTCTTCAGGCTCAATAGTATGAGCCTCGAGCCTGAGCCTGACGAGCCTAGGCTCAAAAACTTCAGAGCCTGAGCTTTAGCCTGTAGGTTCGAAAAGGCTCTCGAGCCGAACCTGGAGCCTAGGCTCAGCCTGAGCTTATGCTCTTCATTGTTTATACTATAGTACAGTAAAATACTTGTATTTATGCTTTACTGTAAGCTTAAAAAATATCTTCGATAGTAAAGTGAAACTGCTCTTTGATAAGCCAATATCCCTGTCCTGCTCCTCAATTCTGAATAATCTCTCGCTTGTATTTTTATTTTTATTTTTGTTTATTTTTAGTCAGTTGTGAATCACAATTTATAGGAAGATATGAGAATTTCTAAATAGTATAGGGCGTTTCGAAAGTCAGTGCCCATTGTTGTAAAATATTCATTATTGTGAACGCGTATTTTGCCTCTAATAAAAAGGCAGAGACAAACAGTTCTTATTTATGTTTTATGCTATTCTCGCGCAACAATGGGCACTGACTTTCAAAACACCCTATACAAACAATTTACAGTTTTCCGTTACTATCAAAGATACCTTACTTACATTACCAACACTGCTTCATTGGGTAAGCATGCATACCCCGCTTACATACTGTTTTATGATTTCGGTGATTTGAAAATGAGAAATTCTGAGGTCAAATTAGGTCAACAAAATTTCTTTCAGTAATTCTGCCAAATTTTATATGTGAACTTTCGTATATGGTGTATATAAACTTGTTTATTCAATTTCCTTAACCTAAACCTTTATGTTTTATCTTATAAATACTTTTTTGCTCTTAGGATTTTTAGTAATGAGGATATATTTCACTCATTATTTCAAGTAAACAAGTATTAAGAATAGTATTACATAACATTAGATTTAAATTATGAAATATAAGCACAAAAATACATAACATAAACTATTATATCTGACCGAAAGACTTGCTTTCGGCGTCATATTTAAATTCGGTCACTGACCAAAATCGAAAGTAGTAGGAATACAGTATACAGATATATAATACCCGTATAATATCCTATTTTATTAGATTAATGATTATGGAGATATTTGAATCCAGTAATAAATTTTTAAAAACAATTGAAAAACTGTGAAGAATGAAAATAACATAAATGGTATTTATTAAAAAAATATACTAAATTAAACTTTATATAGAAAGTAAAATAAGAGCAAACTGGGAAACCGCTTTCGGATAAATGAATTACAGACAGAATCTAAAGAAATACAGACAAACAAAAAAGTGAAATTGTTTCCAAGCTATTGTTTATTTCTATTTAATAACTATTTAAAATGTAGATTTTCATTGCGTACACTCCTTGAGGTAATAGTTCGTCAGTTTGTGATGCCCTCAAAAATTAAATAATCAAAAGGCACTTATTATTTAGATTAAAATTTTAATGTTTTGTTCACAATTATTATATAATAGTTTTTTGTGCTTTCAAATATATATATATTATAAGTGATCGAAAGAAAATCTTATATAAAAACGTGAAACAGATGGCAACTTAAAAGCTCCAACAAAAAGTCACTTAACGGAAAAGTAAAAGTAAACCATTGCTGAAGAGCTTAAGAATAAAGCTTTTACTCTAAAATACGTGCGAATCAAAGACAAAATATTAATAAATTTTTGCTTTTCTTCAATATTAGAATCATATTCAAGATAGAGTTGAAGATTTACTCTTAATATCATATTCTCAAAACATTATTTAAATTTGAAATAAATAAATAGTTTTACAAATAAGTAAACTTAAATTATAAACAAAACTTTGAAATAATATTTGAAAAATATTAAAATTTTGAATTTCTTTCATTTTTACAGTATCTGAATATTCAACAAGAGAGACGTTCATCAGCAACAAATCAAGTTCTGTTGATTTGATAGATGCCAGCTGTCAGGTATCACTTTTTTGTACTGCTAAGGTTTCCAAATCTTTTCAATTTCCACATTTACAATCATTTTGAAGAACCCAAACAGAAGTTTCAATACTAAAAGATGATGATTGCAGATCTTTTTCTTACATTTACTGACAAATATGGTTTACCCCACAGACAAAAATCTGTTTTTATAGCCCCGATAGAAATATTTTAATTCTAAATTTATTAATTTGCTGACTGGTCGCTCCATATAGAAACTGAGACCTAATGTTCACAAACTTAATGTAAATGGTTAGGTTAGGTTAAGTTAGGTTAGGTTGGGTTCTAAAAATTGAGCGCTAAGCCAATTTCATTGTCTACTGTTATTTACATTGACATGAAAGCAATTTTGTTTATAACTCACTTTAATATGTCAATCAAATGATAGTAATTTGTATTTAACTTATAAATAAATTCTAATTATTTTAAAACAAATGCAAAAATGTTTAAATATCGTCTTAATTGTTAGGCAAACATATCAATCGATGTAATCACATATGATTCAGACGATGAAATGGTGAAATCTCGTCGCGGAATACCATTCGGTGGACTTCGCAACA
>JAQGCH010002881.1:0-11699 GCA_034699485.1 Nanhermannia elegantula
TTCTATAAGTTGTTAGACATTAATTAAACAGATTGGTTTCATTTAATGAATAGTATATCCTGTTTCAAATGATCTATGATTACAGTATTTTATATCCTCTTATCATAAAATCAGACGCAAAGAGAAAATTCATTTTCGATTAAATAAAAGTAATGATTATTCTTTCAAATTCAAAAAGCATTTACATTGCAAAAGCATTGCACATACAGTATAATGGTATTGATTATTAAATACTAGATAATTAACTTATTTTCGAAATCGATCTCTTTGTTTGACACAAATAATTTAAATAAAACATAAAGGCCTACACAGACGGACTCTAAAGTGATGTCAAATTAAATACAACAATAATTTTAAGAATTAATTTTGTGGATCTTTTTTCGTTCGTATTTAATCTTATTTTGAAGCTCTTTTCTAAATAATGATGAAAATCCTTTAGTAATAGTCACCTAAACCAACATTTTCTTGAGAATATTCATTATTATTTGGCATTAAATTCTGAAGAAAGCAAAGAGTGAGTGAATGCTATCTTTGTGAGCAAGTACAGCAATACAGGTATACTATTTGGCCTTCTTATGCTTTTTTACATCATCAACTGTATTAAGCAGACGGCTAGTGCCTAAAGATATTTGTAGAAGTATAAGAATTAATTTTAATTCCTGAAGCAGTTCTTAAAATTGCTAATTTTCTAAAACATTCAAAGTATATTATGTTCTATTTTATAGAAATTCATTTAATAAAGATATTGCGCGACACTTAATATGGATCATAATGCAAATAATGCAAAAAAATTTTGTTAACATTTTTGAAACATATTTCAAATTTTAAAATAAATTACAGCTTTGGCCTTCAGTTCGTTTTATACTATTAAAGAAATTTTTATCTAAAAGAAAAAAAAAGAAAATTTCTAATCTTTTGTAATATATTGTTATCACTAAACTAAAACTTATTGATCATTAAAATAAGTTGCTTTTCTACATGTCTTTCATGGGTTTCATCATTTTAGGAAATCAATGAATGCATTCCTATATACGAAGAATGTGTCAAATTTTGGAGATATAAGAATGAATGCCTACTCGGAAATGCATTAAAGAACAATAAATATAATAATACAAAAGTTATCCTGATTTCTAATATTCTATTGAAAATAAGCAAATGATAGTTCTTTACCGTTTCTTTACACAAGAGTAAGACATAATATCTGGATCTGTGAGATATTGCATGAAAGTGATGTTTTAACTTATAATAATTATTAGAGATTCCAGAATAGGGACTAAAAAACTGGCAAAATTGGCAGTGAATTGGGACATAGAAAAGGGTCAAAATACAGACAAAAATAGAAAAAATTTAAGTAAAATTTTTTGATTCAATATTGCTCTCCCAAAGAGAAATAGAATTCATCTGATAATGAGATAGAATAATAGAATTAAATTAATTTAATGATTATAAATTTTTGCTTTCATTTTGTTCGTTTTATCGGTAACAATAGATGTAATCTTCAAAATTAATTGACTTCAGCAGAAACGAGATGTTTTTAGGCTTTGTTTTGAAATATTTCATGAAAATTAAATTTTCCTTAAACTATTTTAAACTTTTGAAGAGCAAAATCATATAAATTTTTATGATGAATCTTAATTTTATGCATTAAAATAGCAAAATAGGGACTTAAAATGGGCTAAACATGATAATAGGGAATATAGGGCTAAAACTTGAAAATAGGGGAAATAGAGACTTTCAGAAAGCTTTTTTCAGATAATTTCAGACTCATTAGGTGTCCTCAAATCTATTCTCAATGATTTTGTGACATTAACAAAAATAGGTTCATTCAGTTCTGGAGTCTCTACTTATAATACTTACTGAAATCGTCATACATTTTATGATTCTTACTTATGCATTATGTGCGACAACAACTATGAAATTAAATTATTGAGAACAGCAATACTCAACATTGATTTAAATGCATAAATCCATTTCTAATCTATAACCAAATATCATATATAATCGAGAATTCGATTAATTCAAAATTAGAAAAACTCAAACAAATACTCTTATATTGAACCAAAATTAAAAAACTGCTCATTTAAACAAACTTGAAATGATTTTTTCAACTAAATACTAAACAATGAATAATTCATAAGACTCTATCGAGTCTTCGACTGTGAGTTTTCATTTAACTATTAAACAGTGACTGAGGAATCATTAGTACTTAAGACTAATTTATTCTAATTTTTGGAAAATTTTAATAATGTTCTTGAAATGAAAAAGTGAAAGTCTTGACGGTCTTGACTGTGGGCGTCAAAAGTAAAAGACCTTATAAAGCAATCTTAAGTGAAAAAATATTTTAATCATTCTTTTCAGAGCAATTCATATATGAGTTTAATGAGCAAAAGAGAAATAATATTTCTTTAATTAATAATAATTATTAATTTTTGTATATATTTAACGGAAATGTCTCCGTGTTTTAAAATCTAGGTTTAACTTTAGTGAAAATATAATAAAAGATTAGTTTTGACTTTCATATAATAAGAATACCACATAATATTTATAGTAAAATAAGTTTATTGATTAAACAGTTTTTTTTAATTTATGAAAACTTATACAAAAATAATAGTGTTTAACAATATTGAAGTATTTTGAATCAATATTTGTCTTTTATATATTTAATATAATCCCATATTTTTGTTGAGGTAATTCATTTTATATGCAGTACAACTTTATTAAAATTAGAGTTAACTTTAATTTAAAACACCCTTTATAAACAGAATAGAGTAAATATGAAATATCAATTGTATATTGAAATAATTTTTCTTATATCCGTTATTTACTTACTTTTGATAACGTCTAAACATTACTGCAAAACAGCATGAATTCAGCACTTATTTATTTTTTATCGGATTGTAGTAAAACCACAGCACTATAATAGCAAAAACAATGTTTTTGCTCTATTTTATTAAAAACATCTTTCAAATAGTATAAGTCCAAAAACATTCAATTTTTAATAAATTTATGAGTTTTAAAATTAGAAATAGGCGCTCAAATTCAATATTCTCAAATAGGCGCTTAAAGTATTTTATAATTCTTACTTAGTGAAGGGCAAATGCTAAACTTGTGCTTGAGATTGAGCTGAGTTCGTCCCAGCTCAAGCTAAGTATCATGTAAGAGAAGCTAAGCTTAAGCTCAAGCTCACTGTAATGAGCCTCTATAAACTTCTCATAATAAATGAAAACCAGTTAAAATTTATTTTAAAGAATTTTATTGCCTTGAATTTAGAATTAAAAGAAAAGATTATTTCTTACTAATGATCGCAATTAGCCCGAAAACCTGCGCTTCCAGCGCGCTTACAACAAGCGCAGCGCGATTTTTCCAAACTGCTTGCGCTGCGCTTATTTGAAGGTGAGGCTTTGAGTCTGAGCTGCGCTTCCAGCGTGAGCTTATGAGCTGTTTATCTAATAATATTAAAACATACTCAAATAAGTATAAAATATGTAATGTTTTATTAAAAATTTACATTATTTCTCTACATTTTATTCCTATAGCAATGTAGTTATCCAACAGTGTATCAAATCTATTTTTGTTTATCAAATTTTTAATGTTTTTGTTATTTAAGATGTTTTTATTAAGATATTTGTTTGAAGCGGAGCCTGGACTTTGAGCTTGAGCTGCGCTTGAAGTTCAACGTCTGAGCTTATGCCTAAGCTTAGCTGCGCTTCTCATTATGCGACTGCGCTTCAAGCTCGTGCTGCATAGCTCAGAGACCCTCGAATTACGCTTCAAGCGCAGCGCAGCTCAAAGTGGATTTATTGCGATCACTTTTTCTTACTTAACTTTTGAAAGTTCTTGATTTGATGTGGGCGAGAAAACATTAGATATAAATTTGAGTTAATCAATTCAATCGGATTTCATATACTGCATGCCTCTCTCAACAAAAAAGCCGCCATCAGGTTTTGGACTTTGAGTCTCCCCGTTGATTATTTTTTAAAATCGTGTCAGTCTGTGTGTCTTTAATTCCGCAATAACGTAATAAAAATTTTTACAACAATACTATTTAAATTTTAATTTAGAAAAATTTCCAAAAAAAGTCAAATGCACTGTAAATGCTATAACAATGCTTTTATTACTACATATACGCTGCTTATAAGGGCTTAAAAACTCATTAACTACAGCTTAAAATATAGAGTGAATTAATACATTTTAAAAATTTAGAATATGATTGAAATTAAAAAGTTGCGCAACAACTGGACCCAAACCTAAGAGCCTGAGCCTATGCGCTCAACTTTATTAAAACCTATATTTTGTGACTGAGCTTTTCGTATATTTAATAAAATTTCTTATATTCCACGGGTTATATCAGAGTTATATTTAATTTATTAAGTTGCAAAGCAACGGGAGCCGCTAGTCTGTTAACAAATAAGGGGGAGTCAAAGCTCAAAACCTGTTGGCGGACTTTTTGTTGAGAGAGGCATACATTAAATAGGTTGCATAATAATGAAATTTTTTTAATATAAGTTCAAAGCTCAAGCTCACCCCAAAATGGATAAGCTAAAGCTCACTTAAATTGCTTATGACCATCACTAGTTCTTAATACATAATCTAATTATTATCACAAATTAACTTATGCCGAATTTTTTTTATAAATGATAATAATTTTATTGAAGGGAAATCAAACTCCGTTCTATCGATTCTATCCATCGCTTTCAAAGTAGGCTATTTTGAGTATTATGATAGACATATTCGGGACAATATTACAATAACGTACAACTTTAGAAATTTTGAAATTGTATTTAAAAGCAACCATTTATAAGTTACAATCATTACTAAATTAAGACCTGTTCCGCTTTTTGGCAAAGGTGTACAGTGCCTCTCATTTTCATGATTTTTTCACCAGAATTTAATTAGTAATAAAAAAGAAAGTAAATGAAAATGAATTTGAGCCCTTCTTCGAGTTGTTTATTAAATTATCTTTCAAAAGCCACATTTCATAACTGCCTATTTTGATATATAACAGAAATCAATTTTTTTATATTCTGATCCTATATTAAAAAGCGGAAAAGACTTTATTTATGACTTTGATTTTGAAGTCACTTAAGAATTCATATGAGAATATATATCATCAAAATTAATTATAGATATGGGAAAAATAATTCAATGCGCTGCAAGTTTCAGCATTTTCTAAACACAATTCTTTCTTATACTATAATTTGTAACGTTTTTAAAAATGCAAACAGATCTTTATTCAATTTATCAAAATTCGCCTGTTGAGGCCATTACCTCCTGGCCTCACCCCTAACTACGGCCATGTCTGATATTAAGTTTATCTGAATTAAAACAACATTTCAATGCACGCAAAGTTTACTTTTATAATACATTTGAATACTTTGTGTAAGAAAAAAGTCTATATCTATTTGTTTGTTTAGAATAAAAATAAAACTAACTATAAACACGATTTCAGCACTTTATTTTATGAACTTTACTTTATTGCATACAATAAATCATTTTAATACTTGTAAGCGATCGAATAAAAAAATTTTTAAATTTTCTGCATTTTAGTGTATTGCTATACAGAACTGAATATATACTTTACATAACAAAGTTAAGCTAATAATTTGGTATAACATAATATATTCTGACTTTTATCAAATTAAACACAGTTTGTCTAATAAACCAAATTTTATTGCTTATACAAAGTTTATGAAACAAATGTAGAAATAATCTTAATTTAAATTAAACTTAATTTTGAAGATTTGATTATCATAATAGCCCAACACATTTATGATAATTATTGATTATAATTACTAAATAAATAATTTGCTATCAAAGTATTCACAATTTAATGAAAGTCGAAAAAATTAATTACCGGTATTTATTACAGTATAATATACTCTGTATATTAGGATAATCTTAAAAAGTATTAAGTGTTCACTAATGTTCAAGAAAATGCAAAATCAAATATAACTTTATTTAAATGAATTTCACTGTTCGAAAGGCTCATTCATATATATTTTAACAAATGACTGACTGTATTATTATTTAACTCTATGAACAATGTGTGAGTTAACTATCAGTAAACTTAGACAAAAGTTAAAAGTTTTTGAAAATTTAAATATTCAAAAATATATTCAGTAAGGGTTAAGAATACAAATAATAAATTAGAAAATTCTATCAAAGATATTAATATTAAATAACAAAAGTAAATAAAAAATATCTAAATTATTGTGCATTTGAGTAATTTTTGGCTATGAATGAAATGAGAGAGTAAGTGAAATAATCGCATATTTCCCGTCAATTGATTGCTTTAATAAAGCGTCTGTTCAAATGCGATGAGCCGTGAAAATGGTTCTGCTGTTTGGCTAACATTTCTTTTAATGTTATTGTGGACTCGTATTCAATAACGAATTCACACTACTATATACTGTAGATCAAGAGATAATAGAATTCCTTTTCTTTAACCCGTTGTCATATAAGTTTTCTTTATATGTTTTACTCAGAAAATCTCAGTTTTCCAATTCCTAAATCATAACTGACATCATTTCTACTTAAACTTTTTGAACACATATTTTAGCCATAATTCTACTTTTATTAATAAATTTTTCTTTAAAATGAATTCATCTAAAGTTAATGGTATTTTTCTACTAAAGGTACAAAATATACTATTATTTAAGTTTTGTTGAAAAGCATGTAATAAATATATTATTCAATAAATTATTAATTTATTGTAAAATATTTAACAGAAGTTCAACGACTGTGTAAGAGAAGTAATCTTAACTTCATTTCAAGACTCGAGTTTTGACGTTAAAACACTATTTGTGGGCTCTTTACTAAATTCTGTTTTACACGTTCTTTATATTCGAAAAAATATCAGAACCCTTTCTATTTCTTATTGAAATACCTGTAGTTAACACATCATTTACAAAAAGAGGTTATACTCGTACCAGAGATGCTTTGATGGTCAGCTTTCAGAAATTATCTATTTTTTGAAAGGGAGAAAACTCGCATTTTTCAGAAAACAATTTTTTCAGCATTTTTGCTCCAATTTTTTTATTTTTTATTTTCTTGATAATACATTGGTTTACAACTTGGTTACTAAAAGTTATTGCTTATGACTGTATAATAAACCATAAATCTTATCTAAAGGCTTTTGTAAAAAGTCAAAATTTTACTTTAGATTTGGGATCAAAGGTATACTTTTCTAATTTTCGTCTTTAAAACTAAAGGAGGAAATGAAGACATGCAATTTTAAGTTTAAAATGTTCTTAGGGTGGGTTCAGAGACTGAACTACGAACACTCCATACCTTATTGTGTTTATTCTAATGATACCTAATTAATAATCTGTGTAACATAAAAATATGGTAACAGAGCACCAATATTTTGAATGATATTTCCATTATTTTTTATATACAAATTCCAGGACTTGCAGAAAAAACTTTAATTGAACAAACTTTAGCACTTGAGATATCACAACCGGTAACCTGTAGTTTGCATTTGAGGTTAAGCAATGATATAATACAATTTTGTTGGATATGACGACTTTTAGAACATAAATTTACTAACTTATAACAGTATGAACTCTCTATACTGCATTTAATGTAAATTTTACAACATAAGGTATACCAGTACAGCAAATACAATTCAATTAAATGATACAAGAAGCAGAACAATAACTTTAAGAAAAATCCATCAGAGAATCCTCATTGTATTACAAGCAGACCCGCATCACTACAACTAACTTATAGAAAGTCAGCTCTAAGGAAATCAAAAGAAATTAACTCAATCTCGAAGCGATTTAATAAATGTGAATCAAAATAATTAAGTCATCATAATAAGTGACGGCTCACTAATGTTTTTACTTAGAAATCATAAATAAATATTAAAAATTGAATGATATAATTAATCGAATATTTTAATAAATTTAATGAATATTGATATTTGAATTGATTTAAGCCGTTTGTATACAAAAAAAATCACATGCCATATGTGATAATAAATAAATTCCATTATTCCAAAGTTCGGCAAATCCAGACATTTTTGAAATTTGTTTTATAGTTCAAAGATTTAAGTGATACTAAAAATGTCAAAAATCGAATCAATGGAATGTCATATTGTATTGACTTTAAACTGATATAAGTTGTATTGAATGAAATTTCTGAGCCAGAAAGCAATTTCTGAAGTGTTTAATACATTCAATTTGAGAGAAAGCCTTACATTCACTTTATGGCAGAAAAACTTTCATTTTAAGAATTTTATTTCAAAATAATGATTAGTTATAAAAAAATACAAATATTCCAATCATTTAATTGAAGGATATTTAGCTTAAAAAAGACATAACATTGGAGTCTAATTTTTAAAAAATTTAGTAAATAATTTAAAAACTAAAAACATTATAATAAAAACCAGAAATATGTTCACATATTTCAGATAAATTTCCAACTTTTAAAAACAATAAAATTTTTAAATAATTATCAATTTTGTGTTCATTAAAATCATTTAACTATTAATGCATTGCTTATATAAAGGTGATGTTAAGTGCTCGAGCATTTGTTGTTTGGTAGCGAGCTCGAGCACCTGCCCAGAGCACTTGACACCCAAGCACCATGTTTTAGTAAATTTACTCATTTTTTCATATTATTTAGCAAATGTTTTTCTAATTTTAAAAAAGTTTTTCCTATGTTTGAAGAGTATTCTATTAATGAGTATCATTAATTAGCACATCAATATACAAATAACATTACAGCTCAAATAAAATAAACAAATTTAGCGTTAAAAGAGTCTTTCAAATTATCAACTTTGATGACTTGGTAATTTACTTGGTAATTGCTCGGTGCTCAAGCACCTTCAAAATGTGAGCACCAAGCACTTCTTTTCTCCGAGCACGAGCTCGAGCACGAACACCGACCACTATCATCAATACTTATAAATCTTTTAACAGAATGATTGAACACAACAAAAAAGTTGCTTTGATTTCGTCCTACATATGAATGTATTTTAAACATTGAATTATATAAAAACTAACGAATAGTAAATATTAAACATACTTAAAAAAAAGTTGAAGTTCTCACAAATGGTTCAAATTAGTGAGCAAAGTAATATGAAAAGTCAATTCCATTTCCACTCCACATCCACTCTTATTTAGTTTTATTCCATTCCACATCCACTATTCGAAAAAATTTTGATTCCATTTCTAAGTTACCCCATATCCACACAGATTTTTTTCATTCCATTCCAATCCATTCAATATAAACAAATATAGTAATTTGAATTGTTTTTATAATATTAAAGCATTGTGATGCTTACTTATCAATAGTGACTGACACTGAGCGCCGCTCGAGCTAAGCTCAACTCACAGCTCAAGATGTTTAGATCAGCTTAGCTCACAGCTCAAAAGGTATCGAGCTGAGCTGAGCTGAGCTGATAAGCTGAAATAGTTTCTATTGAGCATGTTTAAGCTGCAAAAGTTGATCAATTCCTGGAATTCAGGGACTATAATGTGAATATAAAATAAGTTAGGAATTATAATAAGGGCTTGTGCACAAAGTACGTACGCAGGTTGGGGGAGGGGAGGGGTCATGGAAAAGCGTGCGAAAGTGTACGAAAGCGTACATGGATATAATTGGATAGTACGTACGCAATTGGGAAGGGGGTTTCGCCTCTCTCATATCACCGAAAGGCGCACCAAACATTGGTCACAACCATTGATATCTCCTTACAATAAGAGGAGGAAGAGCCTGAACTAAATGAGGACAATATTTATTTAATTAAAAATATGAATCATTGGCTAAATATGTAATAAATTAGTTTGAATTTAATTGTGCTTCTTTTAATTTAATTATTCTAGGGGAGGGGATAAGGCTCATTTGTATGTACTTTGAGGGTATACATATTTGTGTACAGGTGCATACAGAGGGGAGGAAGGAGTCCTAAAATTCGATTTTCTGGCGTACGTACTTTGTACACAAGCCCTAACACACCTGTGATTGAAGACCAGCCTTATGATAAATTCCCATAAAGAGAGTGGTTTATTAGAAAGCTGCAAAGTATTTCTTAAAATACTTTAATTTCTTTTATTAGCTCATCAGCTCAGCTTAAGCGGTTGAGCTGCAGCTCAGCTCTCAGCTCAGCTTACAGCTCGCACTGAGCTGAGCTGAGCTGAGCTTTGTCAGACTCTAGTTATGAATTATAGTGTTTAATAGATAATGAATGTGCTTTAGCTTGGTTATATTAGAGTCTTATTTACAGTACGTAATTTAAAATACAGGTAGTTCTGTTTTTTTATTTTTTTAGATTTGAATAACTTATAACTGAGGCATAGGTAGCGTTGTTTATTAAACTTAATATAAATGTAATGTTTTGCAACGCTGGGTACAGGTAAATGTTTATTATTAGAAATGTGATAGAAATTTTGTAATCAGTGCTAAAACAGAAATGAAAGACTTATGAAATGAGATTCTTACTAACTGTTCCACATAAGAAATTTAAATGTTTCACAAATTTTATTGCAATTGCAAACAAAATACTGATTTCGTTACATGAGATTTTTGAAAAGCAATTACTAATCATAATAGAATTTTTTTTATAAAAATTATTAATTATTTTAGTATTAATTAATGTTCATAAACATAAGGAGTTTGCATAAACATTAAGTTTTTTCCTTTTCTAATAAAAATTAATTAAATTATTTTAAGATTTGCCTTCAAATAGACTAATGGAATGACAGAAAAATTTATTCCATTCCACATCCACTGAGTACTAAACTCATTCCATCCCATATCCACTCAAATTTTTAATTTTGATTCGATTTCCATTCCATTCCACTTCTTTTTATCTATTCCACATTCCATATGAATTCCAATTTCTTTCACTAATTCAAATCATTTACACAACAAATTACATGTTCGTGAGATTTCATAAAAAATCTAATACTTTAAAAAAATGAATGACATTTCGGTACCAGAGACGGGACTTTATGAGTCAGCATTTTATTCTCATTTTAATAAATTGAATTGCTTTCAGTTTGCTTTCGACTCTACTTCAATTCATCGGTCAACTAATTCTACAGTACTGTATATATATCTGCAAAAAACATCGAATTACAGAACAAAATGGACGAACAAATGAATATGATTTGTGGTGACCCAAATCCTAAGACTAAGACTAAGAGTAATAAATTAGTCTTAAAATCTTTATTGTGAGACAGTCTAGAAGTGTGATAGATTTTACATTTGATATCAACGATACATCAATCAAAAGAGTTCACGCATTAAATTAATTAGTGTTGAACTTAGAGAACCAAATTGCATTCCATATGGAATGGAATGGAGATCAAATCAAAATTAAAAAATTGTGTGGATGTGCAATGGAATCTGTTTGGTACCCTGTGTAGGTGGAATGGAATCATAATTTTTGTGATTCCATTTCAAATGGATTCAGTCAATTTGAATGCAAATCTTAATAAAACAAATTCCTTAACTTTTATTAGAAAAGGAAATAACTTAATATACCAAACTTCTAATATAAACAATTCTAATTATGCTTAATAATTGCAAATGAAGCTTTTCCCAGAAGAGTAGCGTTAGCAAAAATATTTTTTCTATAAAGGGCTTAATTGACATCAATTTATATATAAACGAACTTTTATATTAGAACACAACTGAGTCACATAGCCTTTAAAATTTCCAAATAATTTACTGAACTTTTTACTTTTGTG
>JAQGCH010002882.1:0-11699 GCA_034699485.1 Nanhermannia elegantula
CTTTATAGTGAAACCTCTTTATAGTGAATACAAAATGTCGGTCCCCAGCGATTCACTATATCGAGGTATTACTGTATCTTTCAAATTTATTGAAATCTAAAGATACAATTTATCATCTTTATAGAAAATGTAGCGCAAACTTCAACACTTAAAAGAATTATTCAACTTTGAATATTACACTTAAACACTTACATTCATTCGCAGGAACACAAATTCCGTCTT
The DNA here is from genome assembly GCA_034699485.1 of Nanhermannia elegantula. NCBI lineage: Eukaryota > Metazoa > Arthropoda > Arachnida > Sarcoptiformes > Nanhermanniidae > Nanhermannia > Nanhermannia elegantula. Next base: position 223 of record JAQGCH010002882.1, read on the forward strand.
CATCTCTATAAAGACCAGGTTTGCAGAAACATCCGATATCACAACTATGATGTCCAGATTTTATACAAGTGTTCGGATGATCGATATAATCACATGATTCGGCACAACGATTGCCGCATTCCTCGAATTCTTCTCCTTCCGGACATTGTGGAGGTGGCGGAGGATTTGGTTGTAAATCATATGTAAGATCACAAAATTCTTCAGGAACACAATCTCCTTCATTATTCCTTTATAAATATTTATATATAAAAAACATGAGAACTAAAAAAGTATTCACTCAAATTACATCTATTTATAATTTTTAAAATACATATCAAACGATTGTTTGATTTAAAAAATAATAATTATTCATAAAATGATTACTAATAATCAAGTGAGTCATGCCTGAAAAAGCCTTTATTACAGAAACATCCTAGGTCTTTTTTGAACACAGGACACGCTCCGGGATTATCTTTATTAATGCACAGCTCCAGACAATGACAGCCGCATTTCTTAAATTTCTCATTTGGTGGGCATTTCTCGTAAGACAATAGTCTATGGCTATCTATGTTTTGCGGAGGATTATGAGAGTATATCCATGGATCTAATCATTTTTTGTTAAATCTCAATTATTTTGGTTTTTAATTGTTCCATAAAATAAAACACTTACTTGAATAAACGCTATTTAATAGAAAAACTGAAATTAATGTATAAAATAATAATTTCATTTTAATGGAGAACTATTATTATAGACATATCAGTGGTCTCCATATGTTATTCATAAAATATCTATTTTAATGAAATTTGATTAATTTCCTGTCAAGAAATCCCATTAAAAAAAGATTAGAAGAAAATATTAGTTCATTTGTTATGCTTTTTTGCGAGACATTTAATTCAATAAATTGGTCAATATTTTCCATCTTTAGTACCATTGGATTAGTTCATAAACTTATTTCCTAAACTCTTTTCACAGATTCCCAAATAAATGCTATTATGAAAAATTGAAAATTTTAGGACTTTTCTTATTGAAAAGTTTTCAAGAATTTTTTTCTATAAGGTTAATATTTAATTAATTACCGTTACATTATAGATACAGTATATTTTTTGCAATTTTTTAAAACAAAAAACAATGTTTTTCGTTACTTTTGTTTATGATGAATGAATGGTTTAATTCACATAATTTGATATACAAATTACATATAATGAGCGACGTCTTTTTCATGAGTAGTTGAAGCTCAAGCTAAAGCTCGAAGTTATTCAGGAAAGCTGAAGCTCAAGCTAAAGCTCACAGTAAAAACTAAGCTATTGCAAAAAATAGCTTATGCTTTTCACTATTCATGAGAGCAGAAATTCTTACTGAAACACTGTAGGTATCGATGTTCTTATATTGTATACAGTTCTGAATGTCTATAATTGTTTTCTATGCTTCCATGAGTTGAATGTTTTTACAGTTGAACATTTTTGTCTTATTGACCCACAGATAAGCTCAGGTGAATATTCACTAATAATATAACAACATCTATTATGACAGCTCATTTATATCGCACTTATGAGTTGCTGCCATATCTTTCGGATGACAATCCTAATAATTTTCTATGAAATAACTTTCGGGACGGTTTTCATTTATAAACTATTATAGATATGTAGACAAAAAATAGAATCATTTAATATGAGTAGTTTCTAATGCCCTGAAAACTCGTCTAATTATTTTTAGTTGTATTTTAAAAAGTTTGAATAAATTCCAAGAAATGTGCTTTCTTTCAAAGCAAATGTATTAAAGATATCACTTTTAATGAACTGTCAAAACTGGTTATTATTTAAAAAACTACACTTATTTTAACACTTAATAATACTGTAAAAAGTGGTAAACAATTAAATATAACGGCGCTGTCATTTTCATTAATATTTTTAGTTTTAATGATTATTGAGTTGTTTTAATGCTTCAAATTTAAAACTATTACAACCAAATTGATTTTTAATCAAATTTACAGAAATCTTCACAAATAGTACTCAGAATCTGGACTGGTCTGGACGATAGACCCAATCGTTGAAATCATGGACTGTTCACTTAAAACCCTGGACATGTGGTTACCCTATCTGTCAACTAATGATATAGTGCGTTGAAAAGTACGACTGGATGATGACTTATGAATAATTTAGTTTGACTTTTACTATAAGTGAAGGGAATTGATAGTGACTGTGACTCATACACAACGATCAGCGGGAACACAAAAGCCTTCATCGTTTCTGAAGAGTCCACTCTGACAAAAGCACCCGACGTCACACCTGTCTGTCGGGCAAATTAATGGATTGTCTTTATTGACACATAATTCTATACAACGACTTTTACATTCACTATATTCTTGGTCGGGAAGACATTCCGGTGTACTTTTTGTCGGACACGTATTTTCGTTTGTAGTGATGCTATTGATTTGTTCTGGCATTTCACACAACTCGATCGGTACACATATCCCACCCTCACCTCGAAAGAGACCAGATTTACAAAAGCATCCGGTGTCACAACTGTTCAATGGACAAACTGATGGATCGTTTGCATTAACACAAGATTCCAGACAATGACTTCCGCACAAAGAATTTTCTTCCGATTCTGGACATATCGGTGCAGCTGTAGTCGTAACTTCTTCGCAACGCTCAGCGAGAACACAAAAGCCCTCATCATCTCTGAAGAGTCCGCTCTCACAAAAGCATCCGACGTCACACCTGTCTGTCGGGCAAACTGATGGATTGTCTTTATTGACACATAATTCTAAACAACGACTTTTACATTCACTATATTCTTGGTCGGGAAGACATTTTGGTGGACTTATCGGACACGTATTGATTGGTTCTGGCATTTCACACAACTCGATCGGCACACATATCCCGCCCTCATCTCGAAATAAACCAGGTTTACAAAAGCATCCGGTGTCACACTTGTTCAATGGACAAACTGATGGATTGTTTGCATTAAGACAAGATTCCAAACAACGATTTCCGCATAAAGAATTTTGTTCAGAATGTGGACAAATCGGTGCATCTGTGGTCAGACTTTCACCCTCACCTAATGGTATAAATCATTAAAAATAAAATAATAAACTTTCAAATGTGGTTCAGAACTTCAATTAGTTATGATATATTATTAGTTAGCAAACAGCTTTGGTCAGGAATTAACAGGAAAGGGTGCCAAAAGCCCGCGGGTCTATAATCATGCTGTACTATAGCAAAAAATTAATAACTAAACTAGTATATCCCGCTGCTTTGCAGTTTTTTAACTTGATTATATTTTTTTTATTATAATTAAACCCATTGAACAATAGCTTATGTAGCATTTTTAATGTGCATTTTTGGTCACTTAGTTACTTTTTAGATTAGAGTCACTAAAATAATTAGACATACACTGAGACACACAAATTCCTTTATCATCTCTGAGCAGACCCGGTTGGCAAAAACAGCCGACATCACAACTATTCAATTGACAAAGTGAAGAATTGTTGATACTATTACATGATTCTAAGCAACGACTGCCGCACGAAACATATCTTTCAGATGGAGGGCAATAAATGGGCGGTGGAGTTGTTGCGATTGGTTTTTGTTGAGGTAATGCACATAATTGAAACTCATTTCTGTGAAATCCATGGATACAAAAGCACCCAATATCACAGCTATTGATAAGACAGGCCGAAGGGTTGTCGATATTTTTAATAGACTCTAAGCACCTGTTTTTCCAAACAATTTGTAAAATACAACATTACTTTATTAGAATTTTATAAACTGATTGAAATGCAATCAAAATTTTTAACCTGTTTCCACATTCGCTATAAGCCTCATGCTCTGCACACGAGGGCAGTGCTTTTGGTGGCGGAGGCGGTGGTGGTTGTGGTGGTGGAACTTGAGGAGCAGGTGGAACTGATAATGATGGTTGAGGTGTAGGAGCTTGCCTGACCGGCATCAATGGTGGAAACACTGGAAATGTTGGGAGCGGTGGTAGAGAAGGAAACAAAGGAAACGATATTTGTACTGATGGGAGCAATGGTTGTGCGGGGGGTAAAGTTTCTGCTGGAAGTGATGGTTGTCCTCTTTTGAGCGACGAAAGTGATGCTAATGTTGGAGTCAGTTTAGGTGGTAATATACACAATCCATACTGGTCTCTATAGTAGCCATCAATGCAGAAACATCCTGTGTTACAGCTATCCTTTGGACATGCATTAGGATTGTCAAAGTTTTCCATCGATTCGATGCAAAGACTCCCGCATTCTTTATAAGATTCATGGATAGGACATGTGATCGGCTTTTCTGCTATCGGGAGAAGTGGTGGACCTCCAATTGTTGGGTTTACTGGAGCGATATTTTGTGGGGGTATACATAACCCATACTGGTCTCTAAAGAAGCCATTTACGCAAAAACATCCGGTCTCACAGCTATTTGGTGAACACACATTTGGATTGTCAATGCTGTCTATCGATTCGATGCAACGATTCCCACATTCTTTATAAGATTCACGGATAGGACACGAGAGCGGCTCTTCTGGTGGTGACGGATGGGGTGGAATTAGTAATGAAGGTAATGATGGAGGAGTTGGTGGAAGAGCTGGTGCAGGAGGTGGTGAAGGGGGTAATGCATGGAATATACACAGCCCATACTCGTCTCTATAGAAGTCTTGAATACAAAAGCAGCCGATGTCACAAATGCTTTGAGAACAGGCCGACGGGTTGTTCAAATTATCGATTGATTCCGCACATCTATTTCCGCACTCATTCCACACCTCATGATTGGGACATTCGGGTGAAGGTGGAGGAGTTGCTTTAGAACCACGTGATTTGACAGAAGACAGTGGACCACCAGATATTGAATTTGGGCACATCTCTCTTTCAACACAAACGCCTCCTACACCACGATATAAGCCTTCCTTACAAAAGCACCCGATATCACAGCTATAAGGTGCAGATCCAATACACGCGGTCTGATTATCGACGTTCTCACACGATTCGTCGCAACGACTGCCGCAATTAGAAAAAAATTCTCCCTCGGGACACATTCGAGGCGGTGCAGGAGTTGTTACTAAGACATAGGTTGCATCACAAGATTCTTCTGGAACACAAACTCCTTCATTATTCCTTTACAAATATGCAGACGTGAAAACATCAGAATTATTTGCAAATAATATAACTAAAAATCTTTTAATTGTGTTAGAAATTGATATCAATTTATTGCTTCCATTAATTTAACTATTATTTAATTTTTCTTATTTGTATAATAAAGAGATGACAATCATTCATAAAATTAATTTAAGCTAAAGTCTAGTCTTTCACGCAAAATATTCAAGTATTGAATACATATTCAATAACTCATACCTAAAGTAGCCTTTAATACAAAAACAACCGACTTCTTTCTTAAACGCTGGACAATCTTCGGGATTATTTCTATTCTCGCACATCTCTATGCAATGACAGCCACACTTTTTAAGCTTCTCATTAGGAGGACATTGTGGAGGATCTGTACATGCATTGCATTCAACCGCTGGTACACAACCACCTGATAACAAAATGATATTTGATAAGAATGAAGAAATAATTTAAAAATAAGACTACAATACCTGCTTTATCACGATAGAAACCGACTTTACAAAAGCATCCTTTATCACAAACATTAGTGGGACAATCAGTTGAATTATTAATATTATTGCACGACTCTGTACACCGACTTCCACATTCGCTGTACATTTCTTTGGCCGGACATATAGTGCTTGAATTTTTCGCGGAATAAGATCTCAATACGAAAGGAACTCTTTTACGGTAATTTATGGATTGTGCGTAAGAATCCCAAAAGTTTCTTCGTGCTATTCCATAGTCTCTTGTTATTTGATATTCTGAAAAAAAATTAAATAATAATTATTCTGTTTTTTGAATGTTTGATAGAATAAAAGACTTACGTGAAGAAACCCTATTTATTAAAAATAAAATTGAAATTAATGTATAAAATAATAATTTCATTTTAATGGAGTTTTGATTATTATACAATATACATCTCAACACTGGGGTGATCACATCTAATAGAGCCAAATTCTGGATTTTTTTCTGGACAGCTTAACAAATCAAAGTGAAGTACCAAAGGATTTAATTTTTATGATAAAATTTATATTTATACCAAAAGAGGGGGAGGGCCAAACACTTGATTTTATGAAAATAGTCGAAATTCTGGGTAGTCCCGCTGAAATCTGTTCGTGTGGTCACCCTTATCAACATTCCATATGTTTTTTAATGTCAGTAAATCTTAATGAAATCTGATTTAGGAATATTTCCTGTTAAGAAATACTATTTTTCAAATAAAATTAAAAGCAAAAAATAGTTTAGTTGTTATAGAAATTTTTAAATATTGCATTAATTCAATAAATGGGTTAATTTTTAAAATTTACCTTAAGAAATGTTTAAGGTAGAGATTTCTTATGAATATACAATTTAATTGTTAATATAATTGTGGCAAAAATTTAATTTAAAGAAAAAATTTCATTTGTTCAGACTTACAAAATACCTGTATATTTGTGTATCAAAATTTTTAAGGTTTTATAAAATTGTAAATAAATACAATGTTTTTCTACTATAGTATATTGATTTTATTAATTATTATTACTAATAATGTCCATAGTAATAGACTCATTCTAGGCTAGCTCCATGCTCTGCTCGAGGAACCTTTTGGAGCTAAGACTCAGGTTTGGTATTTGAGCCTAGGCTCCGTAGGCTCAGGTTCTAGCCTTTATAAAAATTTGAATTTGAATTCACAGCAATTTAATATTTTGCATTATTTTAGTTTTTTATTTCATTTCTAAAATTTTAAGCTTTAAAATAAACAAATGAATCATTAATTAAAAGCAAATCACTCCAAACAAGTTAATTATTCATAATTTTTCCTTAACCCCATGCTAGCCTAGGCTTCAGCCTCGGTTTGATGAGGATTTCGGAGGTTCAGGCTCTAGGTTTTGAAATCAAGATCATACTCTACTTTTATTGAGCTTAGGCTTACTAGGCTCAGAATCGGAGTTTTTGAGCTTGTGCTCATCATTCAATAAGTATTTATTCTCATTTGATTCTGACTTTACACATATTTTATTTAAAAGTATAAAAAGACTTATTATTTTTTTATAAAAAATTCCCTTATATTAAGCAAAACTTTTAATGAACTATAAAGTACAGTAGTTTTGTAGAAATGCAAATCCAAATGTTTAAAAAATAATCAAAAGTAACTTATTTTACAAATGATTAAAAATAACTACATTTCTGAAATAAAATTAGAATTATATCTCAATTAAATTAAAAATCGATAAAACTTTATTTCAATAGTAAATTACATTGAAATGAAATTATTTGAAACAATAAAAGTTTATACACGAATTCAAAATTGATTTATCTTTAGAAACATTCCTTTTATCAGAGTTTCTATAATAGTCAATACAAGTACTTAACTGATGTGCTTTTTAAGCTAATTCTTAACTTTTATTTTTATGTCTCTTATTTTTACTTTTATGGCTGGCTTTTCGACTTGCTTTCAACTTTGTCTTATCTTTTGTTACTTTACGACTTTTAGCTTTTTTGGATTTTGTTTTGCCGTCTTTTGTTTGGTGTTTAGTGCAGTCTTCTTTTGTGACACAGTTTCCGGTGGTGTCCTTACGATAGAAGCCATCCAAGCAGAAACATCCGTCTGAAAACTTATCACAAGGAAGAACAGAGCACTTTATATCTGGGGGTATATTGGTTATGTCACGACAATGTTTGCCACATTCGTCACCACATGGTTTATATACTTCATTATCACCACACGTTGGGGTGCTTTTCTCGGTTTTCTTTTTTGCTTTAACAGCTATTTATTCAATATAAAAATATTAATTTTAATTGTAATAATAGCTTAAGTAATATTTATTTAGCATTAAGTTAATGAAGCTGTGATTTCTTTAAAAATTAATTAATTTGCTTCAATGATTGAAAGGTTGGATCAAAGGTTGAAAAGATGGCTTTTTTTCTTTTATGTGCGAGTGGGTAAGTTTGCCTTCCTGTATAGCAGATAAGTATTGCACTAATACCTAACCTTTCGTAGAGTTAAGTTTAGGTTAAGTTTTAGTGCAATACTCATCTGCTATGTATGAAAGCGATTCGCATATAAAAGAAAGAAAAGCCAAAATGTTTCCCACGATCACTACTAGAAAATTCATATTATTTCAATTCAGTACTTCAATGAAAAAATGGGATTCAATCCTATTAAAGTATCGCATTTCTAATTCCTATTCAAGCAATAAAATTTAAAAACTTATCGATTAATTTCAAAAATAACTAAATGATTATTCTTCGAAAAAGTTTAAATTTAATAATCAGTTGTATTGATGAAAATTATATTAAAATTACTTTAAACCTAATTTTAAAAGCAAATTAAAAATAGAAAACTCCTGTGAGAGAATAAAAGAGCAATGGCAACTTCATATAGGAGGCCCCCCACCAAGGCGTCCAAACATGAGTCATATATCAATGGAAAGATCTCATTGAGTACTACAACTTTTCCTCTTGGACCAATTTGATCCGTCCACGGAGTAAAGCACCAGAGGGCGAAGAATCCACCATTGAAAATACACTATGTAGTTCTGTATGTATTTATTTATAATGTATTTACAATGGTGACTTTTTCTCACTCTGGTGCTTCACTCCGTGGACGGATCGAATTGGTCCAAGAGGAAAAGTTGTAGTACTCGATAAGATCTTTCCATTGATATATGACTCATGTTTGGACGCCTTGGTGGGGGACCTCCTATAGGAAGTTGCCGTTACTCTTTCTGCTCTAAATATGTCTGACAGAATAGCTTCTGTCTCTGCAATTCTTTTATTCATAATATCTTTCATTGAAATAAAACTTTCAGATTATAATTACTAAAAAAATGCATATCATTATTTTTATTTACATTTAGTCTTTGCTGCAAAGTTCATTATTCTTTCCCCTTGTAGTTGTTGTTGTTGTTGCTGCTGCTGTAGTTTGTAACTGCGTTCTGCCTCATCGAATACATCATATTTCTTAAAGTAATAGTCATCTGGATTATCATAAATATTCACATCTCCAAAATCATTTGTCTCTATATATGATTCCGTTTTAATTATAAGAATAAAGACAAATAAAATTATATTTATAGCAGAAATCATGATCAGAACTCATTCATTAACTTATTCAAAATAATGACTGAGAAATTTGATATTGTTTTTCACTTCACTGTAAATGTAATTTTTCAAATATGTTGCAACTTTTGGTTTTTAAATTAAAAGTTATGTATTTATTAAAAAAAATTGTAGTTTAATTTGTTTTAAAATGACTTCAAATCAGATTCTCGTTACAGTTAATGGATTTTTATATTTTTTAGTCATAAAATGTTGCACTAATGCAGTAATTTTAGATTCATATATCATTGAGAATAACTGCTACAAATTCTTAATAAATTACTTCATTTGAAAGCATTATTTCTGTTCTCAAAACTTAATAAAATAAATTAATAAGACTTAAAATCAAAAACTTTTTATTCTAATCAAGCATTAAGTAATAAAATATAACATAAAGTAATACCGTTTTACTAATAATTAAGTTTTTCATTTTAAACAATAAAGAAAATAAACTTATTCTCGGGAGGAATTAAATCAACAGAAATTAAATATTTATATTTCAATTAAACAAAACTCTCGATTAGGTAAGAATTAGCAAATGTTTATGAGCGTTGACTATTAATTTTTGTCGTAATCCATTTGCAAAATGCTTTTATTTCGATACTTTTTTGGAAACCTTTTTAACACACTGTCCTCCCCAACGAGAGTCCCGATAATAGTCTTTTTTACATTACCAACCGGTCTCACAATAATTAGGACAATGAATACTTTTGCCAATATCTTCACTACTTTTACTACAATTAGCGCCACACAAGTATTCTTCGTTTATTGAGCATAGCTTTTCTGGAAATAAGTAGAGCGAAGAGTTTCCTTTTGATGTGAATTTGCATTTGTCTGAACGAATACATTTGCCTTTTTGATTGAAATATCTGAAATAGCCAGTCTCGCAATCACATTCTTTCAAACAGTTTTGATCGGGTCTCGATCAGTTCACTGACAATCAGTTCACCGACAATCATCTCACCGACAACACACGCTGCAAACTTTTTTATTTTTCTAGTTAATTAATTGCAATTTTAATGAAATTAGATGCGATTTACATGTAAATTAAACCAAGGAATCAGAATATGACGGAGATTTTTATTTAAAATTAAGAGTTTTTGAGATATTAGCAGAATTGAAAAAAATTTTTATTTTAAAATTTAGTTGAAGTCAAATATCTTAAAATATATTAGTTTTAGATACAACACTCTATCATATTCCTAATTTTCGGTCTAATTTACATATTAATCTTGTTTAATTTCATTAAAATCGCAATTAATTAACTAGAAAAATGAAAAGGTTTCCAGCATGTGATGTCGGTGAACTGAACTAGACAAATTTTACCTTGGTTCCCCCTTTGAGTTTTATCGATATTTTTTTGAAAATTCTACCTTGTACCCATTTCCAAGGTAAAAATCCAAAAATCCATGGAGGGGGTCTACAACTCATAGGAGGAACCAAGGTAAAATTTCGGACCTTGGAGGGGGTTACACCCCTCCACCCACCTCTTGGGCATCTCTGGTTTGGATGTGGCTGAAATTTAATATAAATAACTAGCCGAAAAGACCCGTTTAATAAACGGGCTATAAAAATATTTATTCTTATAACTAAGAAAGTAATCCCACATACTTTTAAATTTATTTTTTACCCGACTGATGAAACTAATTAAAAAGATAAATACCGTGATTTTTCACAGTAAACCTTTATTTAAATATGTTACCACAAAATAATTTGAATTAAAAATACCACCCCATTTCTGACGTGATTGTCAATGAATATCACTTATGTGCAATTAGGACTCGCGCGTATAATTGAATCACTTGCACGTATTGTTCTTATACATTATAAAAGTCTCGGTTTCTCAGACTATTATTTCGGTAAAATAGAACTTTTTGGCAAAAATGCCCAATTCAGTAAATTTGCTATTTTGTTAAAATTAGCCATTCATAGCATGGACACACTCGAAGAAGTATTGGCGTCAATACCACTCACCCGAGGACCTATTCACCTTTATAAATTTAGTCATTATATGTATTTAATTTAATACTTTTCAAATAGAAATAATTATTTTATATTAGAAAATAACAAAATATGATTCATAAGTTTTTATTTTTTTTATTAAGAAAAACCTTTCGCTTTTTATTATTGAGAATCAGTGAACCATTTTGGCAAAAATAGGTCATTATCTGTGTTATCATTGAGTTTATTACAAATTATTTCTTGAGAATCATTAAAACTAAACTTATATAATGTTAACTCTTGTGTAACACATTCTTTCATGAATTTAAGGAAAGAGTCGAGAAATTGAAAGCACTTCACATCAGACCAGTA
>JAQGCH010002883.1:0-11699 GCA_034699485.1 Nanhermannia elegantula
TCATATTTTGATTAGAACTTAAACTCACGTTTCATATGTTGAGTTGATTTTACAATTTCTCATTCAGTTTATAAGGATTTTAAACTTTAGTGTTATTATAAAATGACAGAAAAGTTTGATTAGCTGTCCGCTCAATAATAAGCCTTACTGTAAAGTATATATCTTTAAAAAGTGTAAGAAATAATTGACTTATATAGTAACCACTGATAGAATAGCCATAAATCAGGGTGACCATTTTTATCAAACTAATTCCTGGACAGATTATAAAATCAAAGGGGGGACCAAACGCATAATTTTTTGAAAATTTTTATATTGAGAAAAACACAAAGGGGGGACCAAGCACTGCATTTTTTTCAAAATAACCCAATTTCTGGACAGTCCAGGCCAATCCTGGACACCTGGTCACCCTGCCATAAATAGCTCTTTTTTATGGCTAAAAAATATTGTCTTTGTTTAAATTATTAATACTATAAATTATGAAAAAGAGCTCAAAAATTTAATACTTTACATTCAAAATACCTGTGTGAAATTTGCCAGTTTTTAATGCATCATCAATAGTATAGGGAAATACATCGGTACCAAATATTAAGCCGATATTAAAAGTACTTTTGTTTAAAATTTCTTTGGGGTCAAGTTTTCGTAAACATTCCAACCAATTGCTATCATTATTACAGCCGTGTATTTTACTCTGATTTTTTGCATTATCCAAATGAAAAACAGTCGTATAATTTTTAAAATTTCTGAAATAATATGCGCCGCTTTGCATAATTGCCCGCTTGAATAGATTTTTAGTAAGTGGTGAAACAATATGTGCGCTCACAGACCAACTGCCGGCGCTGTGACCAAAAATTGTAATCTGTTTGGGGTCACCGCCAAAGTGTTCAATGTTATCGTTAACCCATTGCAAAGCCATGACTTGATCTAAAAATCCTACATTTCCAGGCGCTGTAGAGTCGTTACCGTATAAAAAGCCGAACGCACCCAAACGATAATTAATACTCACATAAATCACTCCATTTTGAATCATTGTATTAGGAAATGTTCCGCCAACTCCGTAACCAAGTCGTCCCCCGTGAATATAAAACATAACAGGACGTAAATTAATGTCAGATTTATTTTGCAAAAATATGTTTAGGAAAAGGCAGTCTTCGCTTTGATTAGGGGTATCGGTCAAGTTTGGTGACTGCCAGCACACATGTGGCGGATGTATCGCATACAGAGTTTTGGTCCATTTTTGTATTGGTTTCGGTTTCGCAAATCTATTGCTACCAATCGGTGGTTCAGCATATGGTATACCAATAAATTGGTTTAATTTTTCTCCATTGTATTCAATAACAGTTCCCTTAACAGGACCTGACTTTGTTTGAACTATAGCTGAATCTTCACATTTTAGTGAATGTAAACTCAATAAATATATACAAAATGCAAATAAAATATCTTTCAAATTCATGTTAAATTCAATATTTATTTTCTAATTTTGAAATATACTCATTCAAAATTAACTGCTTAAATAGAGCACTATATTTGAAATATAAGTTAAAATAAGTAAGATACTTTTAATAAAAGCTAAAACTAAAGTAAACGTATAATATTTGAGCAAGGAACACTTGTATTTTTTTGAACATATTTGTAACACTCGTTTTATTCTTTATAACTAGAGCAACTGAAAAGATATTAGCTAGACAAAACATATTTTTATTTTTTAAACCATACAAATAAATAAATGCGTTTAATATTGGCGTACGGTTACAGTCACTTACATATAAGGGCAGATAGATATGCAATAAAATCTATTTAGATTTTATTAAATATATAATTTATCAAAAATTATTAAATGAAAAATTTTTAAAAAACAAAAGTTGTTTATAATTTATTTAATTACAAAATAAAATTATATAATTTTTCTGAAAAACATATTAAATAATTAAAAATATTTAAAAAAGATTGTACACAGTGTGTACTGTAGTAAGCTCTATGTACAGTAAACACTATTAGATCTTAAAAATAATTAAAAAATTTTAATATTAACTGCAAAAATACTAAATTTTTTTAATAATTTGATATAAATTAAACCCATTATATTTATTGCATTAAATTATAACTTAATAGGTTAATAAAAATAAAGATAAAAAATAAAGTAATTGCATGCAGTCTTAGTAAACTTCTTACTTAATAGTATTGCATGCTTTTTAATTTCTGGAATTCACGGCACAAAAGGGAGAACAAGCTGTGTTTTCCAAAATTTGCTGAATCCGGGAGACCTGACAGCCGTAACTCTAGCACGTTACAATTACTGAAACAGATAAACAAGCTTAATCAAGCTAGTTTTATTTGTTGTTCATTTTTTGTTAACAACAAAAATAATTTGTAGTTAACTTATGAACATTAACTTTTTTTGCTCGCATATTAAATTCTATTATTATAATACGTGCTCTCACAAAAACAAATAGTTATAAAAATATATTATATTCATTTATTTAAATAAAGACTTAATCAATATCATCAATAAAATAATACTTATGTAAATATTTTTACTGTATGGTAAGAAAAGTAGATAAACACTAACAATAGAGATGTATTATCATAATTAAATTTTTGTTTGTATTCTAAAATAATTTTGTGAAATACATTTTTTACTTTATATACTGTACAGCAGAAAAAGGTAGAGTAAATCACTGGGGACAGAATTTGTATTTAATAAAAATTTAGTATTCCCTAAAAAATTGCTTAATATAACAGTTAATACTGTATTAAATTTTGCGAAACACTATCTATAATAATATATAAATAGAAAAACTTTATAAAAATTTTGAAATAAATACTACAAAAAAATTATTGAAATATGTTTTAAATCACTGTAGAATATTCTTATTACTGAACATTTTGTGCACTTTGTGAACATTTTCTATAATTTATTTATTAGTGGATCAAAAAAGTTATAATAATCACAAAATTTTGAAATGAATAATACTATGAAAAAAGTATTTAGATATATGTTTTATATATTATGTATATTTGGATCCCTATTTCAAATTTATGAAATATGTGACATTTATTTTTCATACGAAACCACTACTAATGTCAGATATGAAAATGAAGTGGTGATATCATTACCAGCCATCACATTGTGCAGATAAAGTGAATTTTATAAAAGAAGAATATTTGAAAGATATTTCTGATTATAATTTGAAAGCAAATAATTTAAATAATATCAGTATTGATAATCAATTTAAAATTCTGTACAAACCCACAGAGATATCAAATAAGATAAATTGCGATGTTTTGCGTACAATCATTTTTGATGATACAGAAAAATATATCAAATGTGAAAATATAACTCCACTGCGAATATATATAGATTCTGACGATTTATGTTTCACTTTATTTTCTCAATTAAATCAAGAAACGGATAAAAGATATTTAATTGATTTCAAATCTAAATCAATTGACAAAACATTTCCAATGATTAATATATACTATAATTCGAGTAATAAGTTAAATAAAATTTTTGTGCATTCAAGAAAAGAATCAGTTATTGAAAAGAATAAAGAATGAAGAATAAAGAAGAACTCAGAATCTTTTGATGGAACGGAACTTTTGACTTGAAATTACCACAAATTTTAACCTGTAACCATTAATAAACTCCTTGGCAGCGGATCACATCTCTCAAGTCAAAAGTTATTTGAAAAGGAAAAAGTTTTCGCTATTTTAGTCTTTAGAATCTCAAAATAGAGCTTATCCTTATTTAGCTTTTTGTCATTAGGGTTTAGACCGAGAATTATTTCATTTAAAATCGATAACTCATTAAAGATTTTCTCAGAATCAATATCCAATTTTAATTTTGATACAATTTTCATGTGCTTATTACAGTTTCATTTATTTGTAACATTCATCTCTTAAATAAATAATTATAATGTTATAATCAATTTTAATGATAAATTTAAAAAAGTGCTATAAAAATTCGAGCTTTGACATCTCCACAAAACTAAAAAGAATTATCAAAAATTATCCAGGATTCTCCAGCTGAAAATTGGATAGGTCGCAGTATACTGGTACTAAGGTATATTTTTTGAATTTTCACTATTCTCCTAAAACTAAAGGAGATACTATCGGCGCCAAAAGTCTTTGTTAAACTTCGCGCTCAAAAAATAATAACCAATAAAGCTATATATTATTAAGAAAACATTGAACGCGATTGGATACATACGCTATTTTAGAGCGCGAAACTATACGATCCAACAAAGACTTTTGGCGTCGATAGTACGCTACTAAATCTTGCTGTGCGTTTTCCAAAATTTAACTGAATCTAGCAACCGTAAATATCAGCTGAGGTCTACTCAATATAAACTCATTTGTTGATTTCCTCTCCTCTCATTATTTCGAGAGATATTTATTTGAATAATTGATTTTATATTTATGTTTTGGTTATAATTATATAGACATCTATTGAATATATTATATGTTTTTCTAACTAATAATAAGCAAACATTTTTCAACATAATCAATGAGAATCCAAACCAAAGACTTATAACACTTGCGATAAAACAAATAAATTCTTCGATTTGCACTTTAGGTGAGTGAGTGATAATAAAATTAGGAGTATAGGGCAGTGAAATAAAAATCACTTTTACCCCTTTACGATATTTTAGATTTAACTTATCTGCTGATAAAGTAAAATATTCTTTATCGCAATCGCTATCATATCCACAAATTTTGGTACAGTTTTCTGTTGAGACGAAATCAAATTCATTAATCACTTTATTATCGAAATACAGGTTACTATTCTTGGCTTCAGTTCTATAATTTTGAGGTAATTTTCCATATTTATTGAAATAATTGTCAAATTTACATTTGCCCATACATTCATCTCTTGAATGATAACCGCTTTGTGTAGAATCGAAGCATGAACTCTCATAAGGTTTAGGCATGAGATGAACTTTTGTCTTAAAATAATCGAGAGAATTATACATATCTTGTTCTCTAAATATCAAATACTTTTGATAGAAATAATTGAGCAAAAATTCTTTTCTCGTATGTAAATTCATATAGATGACCTCAATTGAGCTTGGCAAATTAATAATAAATAACGGGTTTAAACTTTTGTGGCTCAAGTTTGCATTTACAAGATATCTATCATCTGGTTCTCCGTTTAATTGTGAAAATAATGTAATACAATAGGCATAATTAGAAATTGATATTTTAATCGGCGCGATTTTATCACAATTAACATAATTATTTCCATTAGTCGTGTTTTTAAATGATATTGTTTTGAATACTTTACAATTAAATTCTTGAAATTGATTTACAGATTTTAGTGCAAAGATTTGTTCTTTTACTGTCATATTATTCAAATCATTCATAATCTTTATATGATTTTCAAGAGAAAATTTACTTCCATTCAACTTTTTCAAAAATGGCAGTTCTGCATAAAACTCTTCTTTAATAAAATATGACTTAAAAGCACAAATATCTATTGCAGGCAATGAAATGCTTCTTTCATATTCAAACTTCACATCAGTTTTTGTTTCATATTTAAAATAAATTTCACAAATTTGCTTAATTTGAAAAAAGCATCCAATTATGCACAAAATACTAAAAACATATCCGAAATATTTTTCCATTATTACTGCCATACTTCTGAATCCTTATGAATAAAAAACTAATTTTTTCTAATCTTTTATATTATATTATTTACTTAATATCCGACATATACTCGATTTATGTGGGTATGAAAAGGACATGTAATTTATTTACATATTTGCCAATTGCAAACATTTTACTAAAATTAGTTTTCTTAAAATTATTATAATAGATACAATTTGCAAATACATTAGTAAAATCATTTATTGACATATTTTTTGATTAATTATTTTATTTTTAAGGTCTAAAAAATATGTTTTTTATCATTGTAATTAGTGAAGAGCAAAAGACAAGCTCGAGTTTGAGCTTGAGTTGAGCTGAGCTTGTTCCAGCTCAAGCTCAAGCTCGGGTATTCCAATATAAGCTTAAACTATGTATGATGTTAGGAAAGCTCAGCTCAAGCTTAAGCTCAAGTTCAAGCTTAAGCTCAAGCTTAAGCTTAAGTGAGGTTCTTCAGAGCTTCTCTTATAACTAATACCAGTTTATACAAAACTTTTCTTCAAATTTAGAACTAGACAAACATAAAACTTTTTTCAGAAATAAATAGCCATGAAATTATATTAATATAAGATGAGATCTACTATGTATTTTCTGAAATGTGTACTGTAGATTTTATTTTCACTCTTAAAAATGTGTTAACTTATCAGAACAATCAAATAAAACTTTAATGTGTTTTAAATCTTTTAATAGTTGTTTTATTGTCATATTAATGATTATTTTTGAATAATAATTGTTTTGAAAATTTTGCATAAGAAAGCAATGGGAGAAGAAATGCTTGCACTTAATAAACAAAAATGCAAAACTAAAAGCCTTATGATTTAGTCAATAAAGATATATATTTTTCGATTAACTTAAGTGATTGAAAATTGACTTTCACTTTCGCGAAAATGAAAGTGAAAGTCAATTCTGAAAATATTGCGAAAATGAAACGAAAGTGAAAGTGAAATGAAAGTGAAAATAAGATTTTCACACAAAATGAATTTTAATTTCAATATTGAAAATACAAATACAGTGAAACCTCCATAAGTTAAATATTCCCTATGTTAAAAACCCTCTATAAGTTAAAAGTAAGATCCGATTCACTTCCATAGCAACACATTATAAAATATATTCTATAAGTTAAAAACGTCTGTAACTTAAACCTAAATTCTGTTTCCAAACGACTTTAACTTATAGAGGTTTCACTGTATTTAGATTTATACTTTTAATAAACAAAAGATAATCAACATTTTCTGGTAATAGACGGTTTCTGTAATATTTGATAAATATTAAATTCGTAATGATTAATGAAATATAATGCAATGCTGTTATATGAAATTTTCAATACATAAACAAATACCAGTACTAATGAAATGAAAATCAAACGAATGCAAAAATCGAAAATGTTTCCGAAATTGAAATGAAAGTGAAAAAAGATTTTCCCAACTTTTCAATCACTATTCTGAACTCATATTATTGGTTTTTCCAAAAGTTCTTATAATATTCAATTGCAAGTATAGTATAGGTGAGCATCGGGCTAAAAACGATGGCCAGAGCCCGCCAAAAAGATCCCAGCTTATCCGAGCTCGACACTTTAAAAATTCGAGCCCTCCAGCTTGCAGGAAGAAGCCCGAAATTTAATAAGCTTATAAAGCATATCTATTTTATTCGGTGTCTTCCTATTTCGTTTTTCCCATTTCGCTGTTTCCCACTTCGCTCTATTTTAAACACGTACTTCACTACTTTTCTTTCATCCTAATGTTAACCCTATAGAATTTGCAACAGATACCAATATAGCGATCAACATAACAGGGTTACCACAAAATTTTTAACCGATGCGAGACAAAGGGTATGTTTTTCAATTATACCCTAAAAATCAAAGGTGGACCAAGGTATACATTTTCAGATGTCATTTAAACTAGACCTCAAATGCGGGACTGTCCCGTACAATTCAGGACATGAGGCAACCCTGCAACATAATCAGTTGATCATCTTACATAGGTGATTAACTCTGCAGGTTATACTGTAGTTATTTGTACGATATCAATTTTCAAAAATATATAAATTCTTGTTTAAATTAACATCTGCACTATTAAAAGCATATGCCACTACTAATGCTATGTAGTGTTAGCTCACAAACCTCAAAATCACTCAAAATGTTAATGTTTTTATATGAAATGATGATGTTTTATAGAAATAATTTTATTGTCAATGTCATGGCTGGTGTTTGTGTATTTTTAGGGCAATCCATAACATTGTGGTCAAAAACGTCTCTAAACACACTATTAACCAGATTATTGAAAATTATTATATCGGCCATTTTATACTCCTATCAGTTTAACACCTTAAATGAGATAGAAGGTATTGCTGGAGATATAATAGATAAGCCCGAGCGCCTGCTACCTAGCGGATTTATTTCGATTAGAAAAGCTTATATTCATTTTATGGTTGCTGTCACTTTGTATTTGAGTTATGGATATTATAATGATTTTTTTTGGTCGATGTTTGTATGGGTGGTGTCAAGTTTTGCTATAAATTTCTGCGGATTATGTAAGGATTGTGCTGTCATTTAATGTTATAATTTTGTGTCCGTTACAAGATTTGCGTGACGTCAAAGGCGATACACTTGATTGTCGTGCAACGTTTCCTGTGGTTTATGGATTGGAAAATAGCCGTAAAATGATTGTTATTACCGCTTTTGTTACAATTCTGATAACCTATTGCTATGATTCTTATTTTGAACCAATTAATAGATTAATACCCAATCCATTGTATTTTACAATTAATGCTTTAATACTTCTCATAATTGTTATCAGACTTTTATTTAATTATAACGATAGAGTTACTTATGAGGTATATCTTGAAGCTTGGTTTATGTTTAATTGTTTTATGCATCCTATAGTATAATTACTGGTAGTCTTTTCGGTCATATGAAAATTAGAAAATCGAAGGTCACATTCGGTCAACAAAAATTAGCTTTGCCAACCGTACCGGAATGGCCGGGAAAATACCAAAATCGATCTCTGTATCCCGGACGCAATAGTAGATCTTTCCTTGTATGTCCCGGAATAGAATAATGGAAACCTCATTATAAGTTGGATTTATTTTGTGTCCCGGAAAAAATTGATAAATATGCTGAAAGTCAAGGAATTATACACATAAGAGTTGGCAACGCTAAAAAAATTATTTCAGAAATTCCGTCAAATTCGAGGGTAATAATCGGTCATATAGTATGTGCAGGTAGTTTATGTAAATCTTGAAAGCGGAATTACAAATGGACAACTGACATATGATTTTTAGTAACTCTTATATAATTCACACGTTATTTCATGTAATAAACAATTAAGAAAATACAAAACTCGTGTCATGAATAGTATTGCGTAACATTACACTTGAAATATGATACAAATTACAAATTTACATCACAAAATTGTGATATTTTCGGTAAATTCGGTAAACTATACTGTATGACCGAAAGACTTTTTTTGGTTTCGGCGGTTACATGACCGTCAATTTGGTCTGTGACCGAAAAGGACCATCAGTAAGTATAATGAATATGTAAAATACAGATTGTATTAATGAATTGATTAATAAATAAACTTTAAGCAAAACTTTATGCTAAACAATGTGTTATTGATTAGACAAATACAGTAGATTTTTAAGCATTTTATTCAATAATTTTTTATTAAAATAAATTCCATTTTATACGAATCTTAAATATTTTTTATAAGCAATTGTTGATCATTAATTTGTAATAAAATTATTTTATTGTTTGTATTTTTGTTTTACCAAGCCACTTTTTGTTTTATCGAGATCAGGGTTGCCGCATGTCCTGAATTGTGCGGGACAGTTCCGCATTTGAGGTCTAGTTTAATTAACATCTGAAAATGTATACCTTGGCTCCCCTTTGATTTTTAGGGTATAATTAAAAAACATACCTTTTGTCCCTCTTTTTTAAATCTGTCCCGCATCGGTTAAAAAATTATGCGGCAACCCTGATCGAGATTGTGTCGCTATGAATGTAACAAGCAAAACTTATTATAGTTTATATAAATTTATGTAATTTGATTCGCTCTTCCTTTAAAGTTAATGAAATAGTTATTTAAATATTTTGCCATATATTTTATGCCACTATATTATTACGTCAAATATAACATACTCAACAAATTGCAAAATAATGTGATTGGTTAGTGAGCTTACTTTTTACGTTTAAACCAATTGAACCAAATTAAACCCTCCGAGAAGAAAATTTTTAATCGGTTTTAACCCGAATAAACCCGAATCAAACATGAAATTGCATTTGTTTAACCGCACTTTTTTGATCAAATATAACAATTTTGAATATTGTTTTATTGTGAATTTCCTAAACATTGTTGAAATTTTGATATCCTCAAGAGGTTTCCGCTTAAGTTTAAACGACGTACACCTAAATATGTACTGTCTCTGAATTTTTATCGTATAAGCTATACTTAACTGTGATGCTTATGTTTAGCTTTAAGTGAGTGTACAAAAGTTTTTCCTCTGTATTTTTGAATTTGAAAATAACTTAACTATTGATAAGTTCGATTACAAATGATAAAAATCAAAACATTACACAAGTAATAGCTCAAAAAGCATGCTTTGAATTCTGAACACTTTTATTTATTATTTTCGGTAATTGAAAAATCTGATTTATTTACGTAATGTTAGTGCGCTGTCAATGTGTTTAATTTCTTTGAAGGTAATGGGGTATAATGTTTCAGAATTCTTGAATAAAAGGGTTGACGTTTTATTATAAAACAACTACATTAGGAGACAACAGACTTATATTAAATTTACATTAAAAACATTAAGAAACCGCTGGATCCAAAGCTATCCTCATAGTGTGGTCTCTTGGAGTCGACTCTCAGTAACAGTAAAAAACATAAGTTTTTATTATTTTATATGTATTTAACAGGATATGACTATTGCGTAAAATAGTGTATATATTTAATTAACACAATTTTTCTATGAAATCATATATCTTTAAACTTAATTAAAAGAAAGTACTAAAAAAATATCAATAGGCCTAACAGTAATATTAAGCAGATTTTTAATTATAATTAATAGTATTATATAATATTTTTTACAAATATAGTGTTTTTTAACAATAAATAAAACTTGAGATTAGATAAAGTATTATTTGTTATAATTTAATACAAAATATTATTACGTGTACAGTTACGAATTTAAAGAAAACACACTTTTAAGATATATACTTCACTCTATAACACACTATCATAAAATTACATTCAAACTCTATTCAATCTGATAGTTGAAAAAATTTATATTAAACAGACAGAGACTCAGAGATAAATATGTTTTCATATGTTGTTCTTGTTTTGTTAATATTAAATTAGAACTTTCAATACATATTATATGTGTTAATGAGGTGTTAATGAGCTGTTAATGAGTAATATGATGTATTGTTTTAAAGGGGGAGAAGTGGCGCAAAGCGATATGGCTTCGGACTCTTGATCGGAGAGTTATGAGTTCAAACCCCAGGCGCGCCTCTTTATCTGCTATATGTTGGGAAAATATTCACTGTTTTTAAAGGCCCTATGTCCCCTTGCGTTCGCCTACGCCGACACGGGGTTATCCCTTTAAAAATCTCACTGGTTTCACATTAGTGAAGGAAAATTGAAACCCATACCCAACAACCTTGGTTATGGGTTGGAAATTTTCTAACTTTTCCTTCACTATATCACATTGCCTTCAGTGAGATCTTTTCTCATTAGGGAATTAACTGATAAATATTTGTTTTTTGTTGAGAATGTTTTTTTACGTATTGTTTAAGTTTCTTTACTTAAAAGTCAAAAGTCTCTCTGTTACAAAAATATAACGCTCGTTAACGAGTAATGAAATTTTTTATTATTCAAAATATATCAATCATTTTCAGAAAAAGTAGACAATAAAATGCAATAACCTGAAGGAAAAGGTAATTTTTATAAATCAAAAATTGATTATTTAATTAGATAGTAATACTTTACTTCATAACATCTGAAATAGTTTATGATAAATAGTTTCCAACACCAAAATCCAACTCTTTTCTGACCAACTCT